>SNQJ01S0029471.1:48341-60052 GCA_010110895.2 Picea sitchensis | reverse complement strand
CTTTTACATGCTTGAATATGTGTGATAAATCAATACACAGCCATGTAACAACAGCAAATAACACAGCAAATCACAACACCCAAAATGATAAAGCAGTTCACCCACTTCAGGCTACATCTGCTGGACCAAGCCTCCCAAAATGGTCTTGTCCTCTTGTATTAAAAAGCTCCAAAATGCTAATACAAGAATAAGAAAGTCTCAAAGGATAGAACTGACTGTAAATACAGACTCAGGAAATAGGAATTAGCTGAACATGCTTTTTCCCAAACATCAAACAGTGAAATAGTACCTTAACAGTACTTTCCCCAAAATGGCCCTGGTGGCCCTTTAAGCTTCAATGCAGAATTTTGATGTGAAGATGGCCTCAACTGGTTCTGAAACCTCTGCCATCAAATTCAGAAGGTCGAAATGGCTTTTGAAACACCAAAAATGGCTGAGCATAGCCTCCAAACAGCTCCAGCACTGAAATGGCCCTGGTGGCCCTGAAAGCTTCCCTGAAGCAAAAACACCTGCAAATGGCCTCCAATGGCTCTGAAACCTGCTCCAATGGTTCCAGAAGGTCCCAGAGACCCAAAATCGACCCAAAAAACGTGAAGAAAGGTTTTCCCTAGCTCCCGTTATGACAAAAACCAACTTCCCTTCTTTTCCTCAACAAACTCCACTAAAATTGGAGTTAGTTTGCTAAAAATAGCAAAAGACCCAAAATTGGCGGACTCCGCCCAACCATGCGCCAACCGTTAGCATTAAATGTGAATTCGTGGTCACATGCCAACGTTTTGAAACCTGGCATAAAATGTTAATGCCGCGCATTATTTTAAAACATGTGGTTATATGGTATGTAATGTGACCGCGGGCTGGGGAAGCCCGACGTCCCCCCACCTTATACAACAACTCAACCTTAAATAAAATGTCGCCGACTTATGACATAAGCTCCAATGCGTGGCCCAATGGCACGCGGACTTTGCCAAGTCTTTCAACGGTGGGGTAGGTCGCCGGTTCGAATCCGGTCGACCTCCATATTTTTTTTTGAAACCAAGACTAATTAGTCAAACCTAGGGTGCCACGTGTCACCATGTTACTTGTAGACAACTGACCAATGTAAACGCGCCACGTCATCAAACTGACACGTCACCTGCCACGTGTACTCTGCCACGCCAGCGCCACGCGTACGGCTGACGTCATCCTGGTGCCACGTGTCACCCATCCAGTGGTGACACGTGTCACTTTCCAATTGGTCAAAATGCATGCCAAAAAGCCCATAAATGCGTGACACGTGTCACGCCCGGGAGCCGCCACGTGTCATGTACGGACGGCCACGTCATCTGTACGTCTGCCACGTCAGCACTGTACGGCCCTGCCACGTGGCAGTACGGCCTGCCCAGTCAGCACATTTTTTTACCTGTTTGGCTCGGCGAACAGACCTCGATAACTTCTCCCTACGGACTCCGTTTGCGAAAGTAAATATACCGCCGGAATCAGGAGAACGAGACGGACGCAATGACACCATTTTCGTTGCATTCCGAGCACTTTGAAAATTGAGCATTTTTTAGACCCCTGGTCCAGATTCTGATCAGCTATGGATGAGATTAAAGTGATACTGACAAAGTTTCAGAAAGAAAAAAGTCCTGGCCCTCATGGCTGGACCATGGAATTCTTCTTAACTTTCTTTGATTTGGTCGGTGAAGATTTAGTTCAAATGATTGAGGAATCTAGAAAGAAGGGATATATAAGTGGGAGCCTAAATGCAACTTTCCTGTCTTTGATACCCAAAGAAAATAAACCAACTTGCTTTGGGGATTATAGACCTATTTCCTTGTGCAACCTATGTTATAAGTTGATCTCAAAGGTCATTGCAGATTGTATAAAGCCTCTGCTATCTAGTTTTATTTCCGAGGAACAACTAGGTTTTTTTACAGGGTAGAAGAATCCAAGATGCTTTAGGGACTGCTCATGAGTGTCTACACAGTATTTAGAAAAAGAAATCCAAATCCCTAGAATCCCCTAGTTTGGCTGGATTTGAAGAAATCCTACGATTGTGTAGACTGGGATTGCTCTGTTTGATCCTCCTACAAGTTGGTTTTGGTTCGCAGTTGATGAAATGGATCATGGGTTATGGTTCGCAATTGACGAAATGGATCATGGGTTCTGTGATGTCACCAACTTATGCAGTGTTGATAAATGGTGACTCTAAGGATTTTTTCCAGAGTGGGCGGGGCTTGCGACAAGGTTTTCCCTTGTCTCCCTTATTGTTCATTCTGGTCATGGAGGGCCTCCGTCTTCTATTGAAGAAAATTAAAGAGGAGAAAAATATTACCGGAATCAAAGTTACAAAGAAGATTAAAATTCTTCATCTGTTCTTTGTGGACGACGTTCTAATCCTAACAAAGGCCAATATTCATGAATGGATTGAAATTGAGAAAATCATTGTGCTATTCTGCAAAGCCTCAGGTCTTGCAGGGTTATCTGAGTAAGATCTCTCCCCTTTTAAATTACTTCTTCCTTATTCCTTTGTGGATCTTACCTCTGGTTTAAAATACTTGGGTTATTTCACTAAGATTGGTGCACAGAGGGTTGCGGACTAGAATTGGATATTAGTTAAATTGAGCAATAGGATTAGATCTTGGAGCAATAATTGGTTATCATTGGGAGGCAGATATATACTACTAAAGTCTGTTCTGGAAGGTCAATCAATTTATTGGATGTCCCTGGAGCTGATTCCTCGCTCTATCTTAAATCAACTTCGAAAAATAATGTTCAATTTCTTGTGGAAAGGTAACAGGGATTCAAATCACTATCATCTTTGTCGGTGGAATGTTTTATCTAGGCCAAAATCTTGTGGTGGTTGGGGCTTCCGCAACTTACTGTTACTTAATCCATTTCAATACAGCACTAAATGCAAATATGATGTGGAGAGTTATCACTCAGGATGGCATTTGGCAGCGTATCGTAATGGACAAATATATTCATCAACCAACCATTGAAAATTGGTTAAGAAATGATACTTTCCATTTGAGAGTGGCCTCTCGATTATGGAACAATTTACTAAAATCTATCCATATTATAACTCATTGGCTAAGTTGGTTACCGGGCTCGGGAAACCTCATCTCTGTAGGAAATGATTTTATCCTGGGATTAAGAGACAAAACTATTCTCTCCTGGGAACTCATTTCTAGTCTTCGATCAGTAGGTATCACGGTACTTGCCCACGCAAAAAAGGCTTTAATTAATCATGCTCCTTTAGGGAATTGGCGCGATAGCAAGGACATAGGATTGAGAGGCGACCAAGCTATAGAGTGGGACCAGCCTCTAGAAGCACTCACAGGAGAAGGAGTCAAATTAAAGGACTACTCGGACAAACTGCTTTGGACAGGTGGTAATGCTTTAGGTCAGTTATCAAAGAAGAATGTGTATTTGGCTTTCTATTCTACTTTAAATTTTCAGACAATGGAATGGAGGAATTCTATCTGGAAATGGGATATCCAGTTAAATATCAAACTCTTCATTTGGTTGGCCATGGATAAAAAAAATACTAACTTATATTCTACAGAGAAGAGGTTGGGAAGGACCAAGTTGATGTATTTTTTGCAAGAATAATAGTGAGGATATGAATCACCTTTTCATTGACTGCTTGTTTTCCAAAAAGATATGGGACAGATTAAAAGGTTTATTTAAAATCAAGAGGAAATGGGAAGGAAAGGATTTAGCCGATTGTTTCTATAAATGGAAAAAAGACAAAACAGTGGCCCCTTCTCTTGCATCAATCACTATTTGGTATATTTGGATCGAAAGAAATCGTGCAATCTTTGAAAATCTGCAACCTTCTATACATTATGTTTTCATTAACGCTCCCTTAAGAGTCTGTAATCTCCTTTACTTAGATGGTTTTTCGTTATCTTTCTTTGATGGGGTCTCGCAGAAAAACAAGGCAGTGTGTGGAGCAGGGGGAGAAATCAAGATTTTTGACTATCGGGTCTTTAGATGGACATTAAATGGGGGAGCAGGAACCAACACAAAGGCGGAGTTGCTGGGTATATGGGCAACCCTGACATTATCCTCACATCTCTCTCTTCCGAAGATTCAAGCGTGTGAAGATTCCAGAGTAATTATAGATTGGCTAAATGGAAAAGCAAATCTGCAAGGGTGCTTGATAGAAAGATGGAAGAGGAGAATTCAAAACCTTTTAAAGGACTTCCAGGCTAGCAACTTTCACCATGTCTTCAGAAAATTCAACAAAATTGCAGATCAGCTTTCAAAAGATGTTCTTATTGTTCCAGAAGGGAAGATATCCTACTACCAAAAGGAAAAGGTATTGTTGTCAAATTGGATATGGAAAATGATTTTGATCATGTCATACATTCCTTTCTTTTTCAGGTTATGGAATGCTTTGGATTAAGTCAAAATTTCATAAAATGGATCTCAACATGAATTAACATCCCTTGGATTTCCCCTTGGTAAACAGTAGACCATCAACCTTCTTTCAAGCCCGTAGAGGCATTCAACAAGGTTGTCCACTTTCACCTCTTCTCTTCATCATTGTGGTTGATTCCCTTAGCATAAAGTTAGAGAAAGAGCGTGAGAACTTGAACCTACCTAGATTACAAATTGCTCAAAGAGTAAAAAATATAAGCCACTCACAATTTTTGGATGAAATCCTCTTTTTGGGAGGAGCCTCATCCATCATTGTGACCGAGTTCAAAATAATTATGGACTCTTTTCTTGATGCCTCAGGTGGAGAAATTAACAATAGAAAATGCCAAATCTTGAGATGGAATGTTTCAACTAGAACTATGAGATTAATAGCTCAAGTGTTCCAATTTTCCATCACAAAAAAATTGTCTTATTTCAAGTATTTAGGGATCCCAATCTCCCTTGAATATCCCTACTGATAATTCTGGAAACAAATAATGGAAAAAATCAGCAAGAATCTTTCTCTTTGGGGAAGCCAATGGTTGAACCCAACAACCAGAGTAGTTGTTATCAAAATTGTTCTATCAATGTTTCTAATTTATCAAAGCTCTAAAATTTTGGCCCCCAAAAGCATCAACAATCAAATGGCCACAACAATTCAATCCTTCCTCTAGCAAAGAGGAAAAACAAACTATAAAAAGTTCCATTTAGTTAGTTGGGAGCAGGTTATGAGCAACAAAAACCATGGGGAATTGGGAACCAGAGAAGCAACTCTCATGAACTCATCTTTGGGCGCTAAAATGCTCTCGTGACTCATTACTGACAACTCTACTTAGTGGAAGCAAGCAGTATGGCACACATATTTCCATGGAAACAAACTCCAAAGTGTTGATTTGCAAGTTAAAGTGGAAACAAGTTCCCCAATATTCAAACTTTTACTCGCTGCCAAACCTTTAATAAGCGTCAATCTGACCTAAATTCCTGGAAATGGGAACTGAAGCCATATTTGGGATGATCAAATAGTGCAATCTAAGAGGCGCCCACAAATAGAGCCAATTTTCCCTCTCCTCTCTAGGATGTCAGATCAAGGACTCACCACCCTTTATGATATCTCTAAATGGACCAATGATGGCATGTGGGATAGATGGAAATATTTTCCTCCTCTAGAGCACTTATAGCCTCTCTTCAAACCTCTCTTCGACTCTCTACAGGGTTGAGCCCCCAAAAACCACTCCATCAACGATTCTGGAGGATGGGGAAACACAAATTATACAGTAAAAATAAGCTTTCATTACCTTGCTAATGTAGAGTTACACTACCCTCGATCCATCCTTTGCAGCCAAATTTGGCAGATAGATTGCATGCCAAAAATATTTTTTTTTGTTGGCTCTTGACCCATAAAAATATCCTCAGTGCAGAAAACTTGTAGAAACATGGGATGCATGGCCCCTCATGATGCATTTTATGTCAAAACACAGAGGAAAACATTGACCATTTGTTTGTTGAATGTGCTTATACCAAGGAAACATGGAAACTAGCCTTTGGGGCTCTATGGAAAATATTGTCTTGGCATGTCTCTATTGTCGATATCTTCTCCAGATGGGGTATCCACTATCTTGGAAACTTCTCCAATAAACCAACCTTTTGTCGTTTCTGGGATGCCTCCCCCATATACATTTGCTGCAATGTTTGGCTAGCCAAAAATAAAAGAATCTTTTGAGGAGAATCGATTAGTGACAAACAAACAACAACTAGAGCTTGGGGGCTTGGTACCATGACCAACAAAGAAGTGAAATCCTTCTCTCTTTATGAAAGCATCAAGCTGGCTCTTCAGAACAGAATCCGTAGGGTAAAAATATGTGGTGACTCTATGATACTCATCAGGTACATCGTCAAACAAAATATGGCAGGGAATAACATTTATATGGGCATATTGTTCTGAATCGAGGCTCTGACAATTTTAAATCTACACTTTGTATCATATCAAGAGGGAACTAAATTGGTTGGCAGACCACCAAGCCAAGGAGGGATCCACTCTAAATATAGGTGAAATCAAGATCAATGGGGATCTGAAATCCCTTCCGGTCCCATAATAGTCCATCAATGATCATGTTCAAAAAGGATTTATGGCGTTCTTGGACCCGCTTAGCTGGCTCCAACTCAGTAATATAATATTTGTTTTCAATTTAAATTCACTCCCCCTTCTATAGTAAGGGCCCATATTCCCCACTCACACTCACCATTCAAATATAGAGTTTGAGAAATCAGTGGCAAGTACCACCACTACTTACAGGAACCGATTACCCTCCACTCAGTCATAATTGTAGAGATCATTCCAATACTATTGAATATGACTGTGGCATCAACACAAAATATGTTGGCAGACAACTGTAGACTCCAAATTAGAGAGGCTACACTCTAACAGAAATCCCAAGGTCCATTGGAAGAAGGGACATCTTATTTAGGTCAAAGAATCCACTAGGAGAAAAATTGTAGATCACCACATAATAAAAGCATTGTTGGGCACAATGGAGTCATCAACAACCAACATAAAGAGAGTTTTAAGATGACATGAGGATATGGACAAGGGAAATAGATTAAGTTACACTCCAATCAACAACAAGTTATACCAAGTCAACAACAAGGTTATAGGGAGAGTTGTCACCTTGCCACATCACTCATATTCAGGTTCCAATCTATAGCAGTCAACAACTCATCTACAGGAGGACAAATCCAAGCCACAGGGAGACAGAGACATTGAATCCATGGAAACTAAAGGTCAAGAACCAAATCAAGGGGAAATAAAGGTGGTACTTGAAAATAAACTAAAGCTTAAACATGTATGTACATTGCATATTAATCTTAGGACAAGTTATTAAAATGTATACCAGTTTCCTAGTATCAAAGTCATGTTACAAAGAGCCTAAATTTGTATCATCCTTCTGCACGGTGGCTCAACCTTTTATATAAATAAAATCGTATTCATTCTCTTAAAAAAAAAACAAATATTTTGAAATTGTAATCATGTAAGTGTCATTTTAAGAATTGTCCAAGGTCCATAAAATTTTGAGAGTTTGTTCTTATTTTAATAATATTGATTTTATTCCTTATGTTATTCATTTGGAAAAATATTTCCATAAATTAAAAAAAATATATTAAAAAGAAAAAGATTTTAATTTTTTTTAAAAAGATTTGATTTAATAAAGATATTGGTATTTCTAATCATAATAAATAATAATTTAATGAATTTTTAAATAAAGTAAGTGTGATAAAAATAATAATTAAACTAGTCACATTGATAACAACTTTTACTTCACCATTTTATAAACTAAATTTTAATAATCATTTTCAAATAAAATTAATTAAAGTTAATAATATTTTTAATTCACATTTTTCATAAATCGTTATAAATACAATTTAACCTTAGTTTAATATATACTAAATAAAATAAAAATACTTATAAAACTTGATTTTTATAATATTTAAAATATTAAAAATTAAAATATTTTTTATAATATTTAAAGTATTAAAAATTAAAATAGATTAATATTGTTTATTTTATTATGATTTTTATAATTTTTATAATTTTTTTATTATTATGTTTACTTTTTATAATTTAATTATATAATATTATTTCTTACATTTTTTTATTATACTATAATAATAATAATAATCTATTTTTAAATTCGCCGTCAAGCCACACCAAATTGGTGTATGAGACCCCCTTGTTTGTGGGACAAAGGACCCCCTCCACCCAACGATTTGACTGGTAAAGTTTATGGAGGTATACATACCCTACCCCCCTCTGGATTTGAACTTGTGACCTCTTAAGAGGAAACACATGTTCTTAACTATTTTCATAAAAAAATTATGAGTATAACCATATGTTTCATTATTAGGGATTAGAAAGTTTTAGACATGGCTAAACTATGTTCCATTATTTCAAGGCATTTTTGTCTCTACATACATCCCAAAGAATTCCATTTTTTTTTAATTAGGAATTGGAATTTTTTAACCATGGCTAAACTATGCTCCATTATTACCTTACGGATTGGGATTTTTAGCCACTCAGTAAGCCATTTTTGTCAATTCATAGATACCAAGGAGATCCAATGGAGAAAAACTTATGTTCGTTTTAAAAAAGAGTTGGCAGAATTAATGCTAACATAATTACACAAACATTTAAAAAAAAATGGATTGGTGTACATCAAGACAATTAAATAGGAATTTAAGGAGTAAATGATAAGTTTGTTGATCACAAATTCCAAAAGACAACCAACACAACTAATTGGCTTCTATCGTAGTTATATATATATATATATATATACATAAGGGTAAATTTATAGAGTTCGGTAACACTTTTGTGACAATCTCATCTCCAAAATTCCGAAAACATTCTTTTGATTGAATTAATATTATTTTTCGGCCAAAATCTATTTGTTTCGGCTGAACTAATTTTTGACCGAAGTATGGAACATCAAATCGAATGGTACAATGATGACATCCTCGATCTTCGTGTAGAAATTTAGTTAAATGAATTTTTTCCATCCGGCAATATCTTTTTGGCCAAAAGATATTCAGGCTGAAAACATCATTCGACCAAAAGATTCTTTTGGCCGAAATATTCTTTCGACCGAACTATTATGTCAGCCAAAAACTTCTTTCAACCGAAAACTTCTTTCGGCCAAAAAATTTCTTATATATTAACGAGACATCGAAAATCCAACGTTTTTCTTGACTGTGACTGTGACTGACAGTGTTGTGTGAGGGATTGAGTGTTGGCACGGACTGTGTTGTGTGAGGGACTGAGTGTTGGCGCAGACTGTGTTGTGTGAGGGACTGAGTGTTGGCGTGGACTGTGTTGTGTGAGGGATTGAGTGTTGGCGCAGACTGTGTTGTGTGAGGGACTGAGTGTTGGTGTTGGTGGGCGCTCATTCAGGTGGTTGTGTTGTCATTTTGGTGGGTGATCCTTCGGGCCAAGCTTCAGGCAAGCTCAAATTTCCCAACGATATTTTAGTTTTTCTTTTTCTTTTTATTTTATTTTTTAATTTTATTTTTAATTTATATTTCGTCCTTTGTAGCCAAGCCATGGGCACGGATGTGGTTTTGGCGCGGACGTGCTGTCATGTTGGTGTTGGTGGGTGCTCCTTTGGGCGGTTGTGCTTTCGTGTTGGTGGGTGCTCCTTCGAGTGGGCAGACCAAGCTTCAAGTAAGCTCAAAATTCATCTCAAAATTCCCACTGATATTTTAGATTTTTTTTTAATTTTAATATTTTAATTTAAATTATGTTAAGATTTGGCCCTTGTACCCAAGCCGTGGGCATGCCAACGGCTTGGCCATACGGTTGGGCCCCCACAGCCAAGTCACAGTCCACTGGACTGTGACTTGGCCGCGGGGGGGCCAATTTTGTGGCCAAGCCGTTGGCATGCTAACGGCTTGGCCACAGGGCTGGCCCCCGCGGCCAAGTCACAGTCTAGTGGACTGTGACTTGGTCGCAGGGGCCCAACCCTATGGCACCACCATTGGTTCGTAGTAGAAATATTAGACATGTGTGTAATGATCAAGCTTCATGATATTACAGTATTTACATAATATGTAACATATAGGATACTACTCTCCTTGTTTTGCCTTATATGACTCATTCATACACTGAACCCATGTAATAGCTCAGATCAATCATGTTGGTTTGAAACTAGCTTATAATATGCATTGATCATACTTAACTTAGCTGTACTTATACTCTGATCAGCTTACTTATCAGGGTGTATGTTTCCTGTATAGTTTATCTCATCTTTACTGATAGGTTAGGCTCTATGATAAGCCTTATACCATTCATAGTAACACTGCCTTATTACCGTAATTAAATCAACTAGTATAAGAATGTACAAGCTTTGTATTCAATTACTCTAGTTATGATGGAGTCTAATTACCATTAAATCAATAGTCACTAATAAGGGAAAGGTGGAATACTGTTTATCCATATTTGATATGCTAATATAGTATGAACAAGTAGAAGCTTACTATGAGACTAGTGTGATTCCCAACTTAAGTCAAACACAACTTACAAGCAATGGAAATCAAGCAGCTTATGATACATGGATACTATGATTAAAGTGGTAGTACTACGTCATATTCAATTTACTATATTCACTGATCTCTATCATTCCAGTCATTTGATTAGTATTGATTACTAGTTATAGCATGAAGAGTGTAATCATCAATATTTTCATATTACTTCATATTTATACAGGTTGTAAGCAGCTCAACTTAGAGCTTAGGTGTAAGTAGTTGACCCTATACATATCACTTATATCACCTTTTGTACATGTTACAACTTAGTAATGGTAATCATAGACATATCTAACCTTTATGAACACAAAGATGATTTATAGATACTTATGGGCTTAATACTCAGATCAATCAGTAGTAATTCCACAACATAATGGTAAGTATAGACAGTAACTAAGAAGCATGATACGGTTTACTTTTGTTTATTTGATTACATAGATTAATGAGAATGAGATAATATGTGATATTGTATATTAGTTATGTGTAATATGTGATATTAGATATTAGTAATACATAGATCAAACGGGTTGGTAATCATCATTACAAGTCAAATTCCCTTGTTATCTATAATAGCTATGATAACAAATTCCACTGCTTTAGTGATTATGGTTATATTGTACTTGTAACATAATATGACACACGTAACATTATTAGTAGGTTTATATACATAAACCAAACTCAACTAAGTTGTAATGATTCACTAACCTTTATAGAACATACATAACTATCATACGTACAAACCTCATCATAGTTATGGTAATATAAGGTAGAGCTTAAGCATAACACTTTAAGTCATATCCCATATAAAGAAGCTATCATAGTGAGATTGTATGGCCATGTGAGTAATAGAAGTGATATTAGATTAAGTAATGCTAATGGTTCTAGTCATTTCCCCTATACAAGAGCTTAGAGTTGATGTCGTACTTGTTGTTTCTATTCTACCACTACCTATTACAACATATCTATGTTACTTAATTCCCATAGCAAAACACTAACAACTTGCACTGAATAAGAGATCATTAGGTAGATATAGTAGTAATTCCATTAATTAGAGTAAGTGATAAACGATGTTGTGTTAGAATATAGAAGATTGTGTGCTCGTTTTACCATTGACAATACCCTCATCACCCAACCATAGGCCAAAGCCACCCTCCGAGCACCTTAACCTTGACTGAGAATTACTCCAGAAGCAAACCCTAGGCTAGATAGCCAAACAAGGTGTAGCGCATCTTCCT
>SNQJ01S0029471.1:18305-30155 GCA_010110895.2 Picea sitchensis | reverse complement strand
GGAGGTTTCCCCCTCGAAGAGGCTTGTGAACATTGCTATCTAATTCAAAGTGCTATTTCTGTTGCTATTTCATATATCATTTCTGTGTATTGTGAAGATTATGCTGGATATTTTACTGTTATTCTGTCATTTCTAGCATTTCATTTCTTTTCTACATATTTTATATATCTGGTATCTTGCAGAAGGTGGATTTAGGAGGCTGCGTTATCAAGAAACAAAAGATTACATGCCTACGTCCACCTATCCTTCAAATGTTGGTGATGAACTTCCCTGGGAAGGGATTACTGTAGTAATGATACTTGAGCGATGCTCAGGTGTTAAAAGGAGGTTGGAAAATGATTTGGTGGTATTGGAACTCACTCACGAGAGTAAACAAAGCTTGAAAATTGTTTTTCATTCATTGGAAAACTTTATGGATGCATATCAGAAGATGGGGCCAACCACTGACAGTTTTGTCGATCTAATGAGGTGACGAAAGTCATAGGTGATGGGCCCTGATAAATGGGAGGCAGTAAAAAATAGAGTTTCAAAAGAAGATGTCATTTCGATGTTCAATTTCAAAGAGGGTCCAAAGAGGAAGGTGTTGAAGGTGTAATATTTTAAGCACCTTGACATTGCAGGACATATATATAACAAATATTTGGCGACATATGGGAAACTGTCGTGGAACGATGAGGTTCCACACTATTTTGCAATAAACTTTTTTACATATTTTTTCTTCCACATGCACCCTGATTATACTAGTCTACTGTCCAAATATTATGGGACTGGTAAAGGACGTACATATGATCGCAAATGGACATATCGAAGTATGACATTGTCGAGGCCTCCACAACCTTTAGTATCTTGCCCAACAGGGACATTTTCTTCAAATTCAGAGTTGCAGGCTACATTAGAGGTTGCCAGAACTACAATCAAGGAAAATTTGGAAGCGATTTTTTATGGTGTTTATGTTGGCATGAACCGTCAGCAAGTGGAATCCAATTCCTGGGCCACATATGTTTACAAAATAGATGTGGAGTTAGATACCATGTCAGAAGAAGATGTTTTGGAGTATGCAAAATTTAGCCGGGATGGTTGGAAGAAGGTCATTCAGAATGATGACCCGAATCGCAAATTGGTATGTGTTCTAGTTAGGAATTTTTTGACACATTTTATGATAGTTTAGTTCTAATTCTAGATTTAGATATCATTGTATCTGTAGAAATAATCGAGTTGTTATTTCCATTAATTGTAGTTTGGAGATATGTTAAATGAATCTCCAGTAAGTATAGGGGACATGATTCCACAAGTTTAAATTTGGATTGGTTGAATGATGTATCTATTTTCTAATAGTTGTTCAATATCCACTCTTTTGAATAAGAGATCAACAACATTTCTAATTTTGTATAATTGTGAACACATTGAATCCTAGATTTATTTCGTAGTTGTGTTGTTCACAGATCCCTATTCCATCTCCTACTACTTGGGCATGCTTGTCTCAATTCTCATTGGGAGAGTTTGAAGAGGGTGGGAGTTCACATGTATCATTTAATGTCTTAAAATCATTTAAATTTAATGTGTTATAATCATTTAAATTTTATTTTTCAATTTTTCAAATTTGAAATGTGTTATATAGGCTAATGTGGAGAAGAGAGTACCTGAGAGTGTGATTGGGAGGGAGATTGGGATTAAGGAGGAAGCGGAGGAAGCACCCAGATTTGGGAAGGATGTTTCCATTCAGGATGATGCATAAATGTATGTTTTTTTTTTTTTTACAGAAACAGATATTGAATTTATAGATTATAGTCCAGAAAATAGGCTGTTGGGTGCATTACAAACCACATTCGAGTAGAAAACACAAAATATTTCTCTGGGAGATACCTCAAGCCATTTTTACTAAATTCCAAATGCTGGAAGGAGGTCTCGAGGGGACCTGAAGAGATTGATTTAGCTGTCGTAAACAAGGGAGAAGAAGACAGTAACGGTGCACTGGACGTGGGCTAGTCATCGTCTGAACTCGCCTGGGCCTTTGAGGTGTTGGGCCAGGCTTTGGAGAGCTCCTTGAACTTTGCTTCAATCTTTCTTATCTGGTGGTGCA
Organism: Picea sitchensis; assembly: GCA_010110895.2. Lineage (NCBI taxonomy): Eukaryota > Viridiplantae > Streptophyta > Pinopsida > Pinales > Pinaceae > Picea > Picea sitchensis. The sequence goes on along the minus strand of SNQJ01S0029471.1, from coordinate 28,075 downwards.
TCCCTCCAATTACATTTGCAATGTCTATGAAGTTGACCTCGACTTCGCTGGCTACATCTTCTCTGAGCGCTTTGAACTATTGATTTATGGAGTCCCAGCGGTTAGCTCCAAAAGTATCCAGGATGAGCATTAGGTTGGTCTACTCCTTGATCGATCCTTTGATCCTATCTAGCTTTGTCTACATAAGATTGATTCTTTCTTCCAGCGAAGGTTTAGGAGATAAGGGCGAAGCCATTATCTTTTTCCTTCCTTTGCACCATGAGTTCCTACGATAATAGCTTTGGAGATGGGGAAGATCGGTGAAGAACTGGAGCGCCTTGGCCGAGATATAACAAAGCCTACCTGCTGAGTCACATGGATCAGAGAGGTGATCCCATACCTTTACTATACCTTTCATCATCATGCAGAATGAATACTGCTCGCAAATGGTTGATTTCTATTTTGGAGAGTAGAACGCGTGGATGAAGATGTAGAGCATCCAATCACTTCTGATAAGAGCCTAAAATGACATGACAGGGATGAGTTTCACAGGATTAATGTGTCCATGCCCTCACCATTCACATGGAGCGTTTTCTTGCTCAGGAGAGAGCCTCTATTGGCCTTAGCATCCACTAGATTGTTCAAATTTCTGAGAATATGATAGATTTTAAAGGAGGAGAAATTAGACAGGAGAAGGATTACCTTCGAGTAGATGTGGGACAGCTGGAGGGTCTTTGGTTTCTTTTTATTGTTGATGGCCTGAATGATTATCCTGGAATCTCTGAAAATTACTATTCTTTGAACTTTCTGTTCAGATGCCAGATTTAGTCCCTGCCATAGGGTGAGGATTTCGACATGGTTGTTGGAGTCCGTTCCGAGCCCCCATGCGTAGGAGAGTTCCACCTTGCCCAATGGATCCATCAAATCCCCTCCCCCTCCTACTAGACTGGGATTCCCTTTCGAGGCCCCGTCGAAGAAGAGGCAATGATCTTCCAAGGAAGAACTCCATTTTATAAACTCGAGCTCTTCCATTCTTATTTCCCATCTTTCTTTTTGGGGGCTTTTGAGGTTTTCTCTGCTTAGTTGGTTTGGGACAAAAGATGTGAGCCATAGGTCTTCCTCCGAGGTTAGAGAGGTGAAGTTATTGAGAGTTTGATTGGACTTCAGGGATTCCCTCATCATGGCTTTAATATTTTGAGCAACCTGAGACAGGGTTCGACTTTCCTCGCAAAAAATTATGTTGTTCCTTTCAAGCCAAACTTTCCAGAATAGGAACTTAGGTAGCCACATCCAACAGTTTTCTAAGAGGTTCTTTTTCTTCATGGAGAAATGGGAAAGGTACTTCCAGTTGCTTATCAACTTGAATGGGGACTGGGAGAAGTTGATGCTTAAGGGGTTTAAAAAATGAGTCCATTCTTCGGTTGTATACACACACTCAATGAAGAGATGGTCTACAGTTTCTTCAGCATCCTTACAGAGAGAACCACGGGAGGGACCTTCCCAACCTTTCTTCTTTAAATTTTCACTGGTGAGGGAACTTTTGTGGGTTAAGGTCTAGCTGAATATATCAATTTTGGGGACATAGGGGAAATTCCATATAGTTTTCCAGGGAGAGGGGTCGGGAGGAACATGAGGAATTACTTGGATAGCTTTGTAACCAACAACTGCAGTGTATTTTCTTGTAGAGTCCCCCTAGCCTCGAGAGTCTTTTATCACGGTCTTGCAAGGGGAATTTCCTTGGAGCTCTTCCAGTAGGACCTTGGCTTCTGCCTCGAGAAAGTCAAGGTAATCTCCTAGATTCCATTTTTTCCAGGGAGAGTTATCCCCTCCCCCCCATTCCAAGATGTCCCAAAGGGTTTTACGGTTGTTGTTCTGCAACAATATTTTGATATTTTCCATACCCTCCGAATGGTTTAGGGGTTTGGATTCGAGGATAGAATCCTCCCAATTCTTAATATTTTTTCCATTTCCAGGGATACAGTGAAGATTTTCTTTCAGGTGTTCTAGAGTTCTCAGGAGGAGAGAGAAAATCGTAGAGCGTTTCAGAACTTTTGGGGGCCGTTCCAAGCAGCTATCTATTTTCCCCGAGAAGTAATTTTTGCAGAGGGTTCTCTTACTCCATGTTTTTTTCCCTGACACTAAGAGCCACAAAATTTTGGCCCCCATTGCAAGGTTTTGGGTGGCCACGTCTCGGATTTGCAGGCTGCCTTCCAGCAAAGGCTTTTTGATCTTGTCCCAGCTGATAAGATGAAGTTTTCTTTCGTTGTTCCTACCTCCTTCCCAGAGGAAACATCTCATCATTTGATCGATTTTGAGATTAATTGTTTTAGGGGCCAGGAGAATTGAGTTTTGGAAAAGAGGGAGGCTAGTTAGGACAGATTTTATCAAAACAACTTTCCCAGCCAGATTTAGCCAGTTTTCCCGCCAGGCTTGAATTATGAGCTTCAATTTTTCCAGAAGGGGTAGCCAGTGGCTCACTCTTGGGGATGATCTGAATAGGGGAACTCCTATATACTTGAATGGGTCCCATGTAATTGTACCTTCAATTCCAAGAATTCTAGAAATGTCATTGATTTCCCTAGCCGTGCAATTCCACCCAAAAATCTTACTTTTGTGCAGACTGATTTTGCTGCCTGAGGCGTCCTTGTACTTATCGAGCTCAGATTTGAAGTGCCTAGCTGAGTTGATGTTGGCTACGCCAAGTAACAGGGTATCATTGGCGAACTGAGCGTGGTTAATATGTTTGACATTTTGGGCCATTTTTATTCCTGAAAGGGAAGTTGTCTAACTGGAAGTTGAGAACTGACGCTTGGATGGCGTATAGCAATGGAGACATGGGGCAGCCTTGCCTTAATCCCCTTGAGGCTTGAAATAATTCTGTGGGGCATCCGTTAACTAGTGGGGCAATCCAGGGGTGGGAGACGCAAGCCTTGACCCAATTTTTGAAGTTTTCCCCAAATCCAAGCTTGTCCATGACTACAAAAAGGAAATTGAGATGGACTTTATCAAAAGCATTGGCTAGATCTAGTTTAACAATCATACCTTTCTCTTTTCTCTGGCAGTTGGAGTGAATGGCCTCTTGGACCATGATGATATTGTCCAGGATTTGCCTTCCTTTTATGAAACCTCCTTGATTTTCTGGAATAATTCCAGGGAGCAAGTTCTTGAGCCTGTTAGCAGTTATTTTAGTGATGATCTTGTACCCTGTATTGCACAAGGAGATGGGCCGGAATCTGTTGAAGTTGTCGGCTCCTTTCTCTTTGGGAATTAAATCTAGGAAGGAAGAGTTGGTGCTTCCTCCTAGTTGAAACACTTTTGTGATTTCTTGACCATTTTGAGTAGCTATTTTTAAATAATAGGCCAGCACGAGGTGTAGAACCGAGTGGTGAACCCATCCGGACCAGGGGATTTGTTTGGATCCATTTGATTTAGGGATATTCTTATCTCTTACATGCTTATTGGAGCTGTCAAATCTTTATTCTCCTCAATCCCTACTAGCTTCAGAACTGTTGATAAAGGGTAGCTCGCAGGATCTAAAGATTCAGCTTCTGGGGCAGTGAACATATCTTTGAAATAGGAGTGTGCGTCTCTCTTTATTCCTTCAAAATCATGGATGACTTGACCTTGGAAATTAATTTGAGTAACTGAATTGAAATTCTTTCGAGCTTCCACTTGCTTGTGAAAATAGGATTTATTTTTATCCCCAAATTGGAGCCAGAGATTTCTTGATTTTATTCTCCAGTACTCTTCTTCGGTTCTGTAGGTTTTGTGGAGGGATTTTTGGAGGTCGGCCACTTGGGATATAGATTCCTGGGTCTGCGGGGTGTCTTCAGAGGATTTTTGGAGGCGGTCCAGGGCAATTTGAGTGGAAATTTTTTCTATGGAAGGAGAGCTGAAGTTCTTTGCCCAAGATTTGAGGTCCTTTTTTAATCTACGAAGATTTTCTTCCCAAACGAAGAAAGGGGAGCCTAACATCTGTCTTTGCTAGGACTTAGAGACAAATTCTTGGAAACCTTCTTGATTTGTCCAAAGGGGGCTGAAACGGAAAGGGATAGGGCCCAAATTTTCCCCAGGGTCGAGAGAGAGGAGGATGGGTTTATGATCAGAGGTGTAATTCGAAAGGATTTTTGATCTTTCCATGAGACCGAAAGTCAGGAAGGAGGATTGGACTAGAAATCTATCCAGTCAGGCTGCCATATGTCTCGGGCCAATCCGTTTGTTGGATCAAGTATATTTTCCCCGGTCTAGCTTGACATCCTCCAGATCCCAATCAATCATAAGATCTTCCACCCATTATCTTTCTGGATCATGAACAGGCGAGCCCCCTTTTTTTTCCATGGATGAGAGGGTCACATTGAGATCTCCAATGATTATTAAATTTTTAGTGTTACGTGCATTAAGAAAAAGATTTAGAGAATCCCAACAGGTCTTATTTTTTGACATAACAACTGGGACGTAGAGGTTAAAAAGACTTACCTGATGTCCCGATTCTTTATGGAGCAGTTTGGTGTAGATCCAGTGAGTGTTTCTTTCTTCATTGATCAGATCTAGTTTAGAGTTGTCCCAGAAGGTGGCTATACCTACCGAGGCTCCTCTTGCACTTATGGATTTTCTAGGACCTTTTTTCCAGAATGAATATCTTGCGCAAAGAAGGTCATCTTCCTCCAGTTTAGTCTCCTGGATTAGGAGAATCTTGGGTTTTGTCATTTGGATTATATCTCTCAGGGATTCTTCTTTTAATTTGATTCTGAGACCTCTACAATTCGAGGAGACATACTACATTACTTGACGATTTGGAGGGTAGTGGCTCCTTTTAGGACCTTTCCTTGTTTCCTTGTGGATCTGGTGCTCATAATTTCAGGAATGGTGTGTTGGGCTCCTTTCACTATGTCCCGATAGGATTGTTCTTCTCTTTTATTTTTCTTAGGTTTCCTTCCTCTTGATGGCCTTTCTGGAGTTCCATGAGAGCCACTTGATTCAAAAGTTTCTCCATTTGATTCTCCTCTAGATTCCATGCTCATACTGATGTGTTCATCCCGTGGTTTAGCAGGGTTTTTTGAAATTGTTGGTTTGGGTATCGATTCAGGGGGTTCAGATGTCAAAGGGTCATGGAGTTGAGGTTCTGTTGCTTCGGTTGATTTTACTGGTCATTTCTTGACTTCTGGTCTTGAGTGGTTTTTCTTTTTTGGATATTGATATTTTTTCTCTTTTGGCTTTGCTGCCTTGCCCTTCTTTACCTTATGCCAACCTTCCCCATCTTCTTTCACCATAGACTGAGTTTTAGGATAGTTCCTCTAGAAGTGGCCATGTTCGTGGCAATTCCTACACTTGAACGACAGGTGTTCATAATCTATATTTTGGTAATGATGCCAGGTTCCTACAGTGAGTTTTACCGCTTCTGGGAGCCCATCTTCGAGGTCGACTTATACACATATTCTGGCACAGGTGTATTTTCCTTTGTTGTTGGCTTTATCTATGAATATCCTGAGCCTGTTTCTGATCATTTGCAGGGATTGGAAGCTCCAACAGTGAACTGAGAGATTTGGAATATGAACCTAGACCGGGACCTCTTTTGGAACATCAACAGAAGGATCAAAGTCGAGCATCCATCTATTTATATATAGGCCTTGGGTGCCCATGAAATGGGGCCTGCTCCTGAATATCAAATCATGATCTTCTTTCGAAATGAATTCAAAAATAAAGAAGTCCCTTCCCACGGGGTAGCAGGTTACACTTTGTTGCAGTTGGGGCCTCTAGTTTCGCTGGATCCAGTCATCCGTTGTCTTTGTTGATGGCCATAACCCCATAAATTGGCCGACTAAGCCTCTATCAGCCAAAGCCAGGGAAATCTTGATAGGCTGGTCTTCTGGAAAAACTATTTCCGGGATCGTGTCAAGTTTCTTGATGAATTTTGGGATATCAGACTAAGAAGGTTTCTTACCTTGGGCATTGATGAGTTTCCTGAAGGCGTCATCAATCAAGGAAGGAGGGGGGGGGAGCCAATTCCCTGCCCCCAAGCGCACTCATGGAAGATATTTCCCTGATACCAAACCCTTGGTGTAACCAAACCCTAGTAATAGATGAGAGATTTGACTCAAATCTTATTAAAGGAATTCATAAATGTATGTTTTTTACTTTTATCAAATTTTTGTTTTCTAAAATTTTTAGTTTAGCCTTTCCTATTCAATGCTTTGATAAATTATTTTGAAATATATAGAACCCCTAGATAAGTTTATCATTGTCCTAAATGGTGTACATTCAAACTTGTTTAAGGTTAGATCATGATGAAGACCTAATTTTGAACTTGAACATTTGAATATTTGAGAATAGACTCTATCCCACATCAGAAAAGAGAAAGTTTATAAATTTTCCTCGATTGCATTCCTTTCTTTCTTGTACAAGAATGGCATAGTATGGACAAATTTGTGTTTTCTACAAACAACAAAGTGAATTCCTTCTTGCCAGGGTATTGTCAAACTCTTAACTATATTGGTTACTAATCACAAAAACCAATATTCAATTAGATTTACAAATAAGCTCACAGATATTGTATATGTGAGGTAGCTCACACATATTGTATATGTGAGCTAGCTCACACATACTGTATATCTGAGCTAGCTCACACATAATTTCAAAGAGAATTTCATTATATCTAATATGAATACATCCCATTTTAATGGTTTTTGAAGAATGACTTAATATACATGTGCAGATTTGCGTTTTCTTCATGTACATGCAAGATTATATGAGAACATATATTCCACCGCAGAAAGAGGAGATAAGTATTTTCTAGAAGAATGGTTTTTAAAATGGAGATTTGTGAACTTTTTTAGATAATAAGTAGTTTTCTGGAAGAACGACTTAATATGGAGATTTATGAGTCCTTTAGTTTGAAAGGGCATCATGGAATTTGATTATATGACCACTGTAGAAGAAGAGAGAAGTATTTTATTGCTAAGGATATTAGTATTTTATTGATGTGTAAATCTGATCAAACAACATCATCTGGGATGCGAATTTTTAAAGGATTTGGGACCTTATCCACAAAGAGAATTTCACCTGAAGGATTTGAGACATTATCCACAAGGAGATAAGTATTTCATTAGAAGAATGACTTAATATAGAGATTTGTGAATTTTCTTCATACATAGTTCTATAATTATATTCAGATTATTATCTAACTCTAACTCACAATTTGTTTTACCAAGAACACAATAACATCACCTGGGATAAGAATTTCACCTGAAGGATTTGGGACCTTATCCATAACGAGAATTTCACCTGAAGGATTTGGGACCTTATCCACAAGGAGATAAGTATTTCATTGGAAGAATGACTTAATATGGAGATTTGTGAAATTTCTTCATACACAGTTCTATATTTATTTTCAGATTATTATCTAACTCTAACTCACAATTTGTTTTACCAAGAACATAATTTTTCTCTTTAAATTTCTTTAAGATTTTAGATAAGATTTACAAATTGTTTAAATCATGTACTCTTAATTGGAGAGTAACTATCTTAAATCCATTTAAGTGTGGTTGGGTATGTTATTATTTCTTATTATGTATTTAATATTTATTTACAATATATATGCTAATATGTGTTATTTGTTTTTTTATTATTGTCTTTTTATTGTTACATATGTCTAAATTATATTTGGTGGTGTTAACGCCCTGTAAATTTCCTAGAGGTTGTCAAGAAAGAAGAAATCTACGGGAGGTAACTTTATCCAACCACTTTGAAGCTGGAATCTAGCCCTACCAACTTCAGAGAGGGATCTCTCTATATGATTTAGATATGTTTCAAATTTAAAATATTAGGCTAGGTAAATAGAATGTGTTGGTTTTGTTTGTTGTAGTTTTCGTTGGGTTGGCTGAGATAGTTTACACATCCATTGGGCTATGGGGTCTGTATCATGAAATAAGATCTAAACCAGAAAGAAAAGAAACCTTTCACAGGGTGAGATGATGTAATCGTTGGATTCTTTTAGTAGCATAAATGAGGAATTGCAGAAAAAAGGTGAGAATGTCAATTACAACAAAGAAGCAGTTAAGAATTTCTTTATCATAAAATTAGAAGATGGAACACTAAAATCTTTCAAAGTCAGAAACAGGGTATACAAAGATAAATCCTACAACGTTCGTTACTTTCAAAGATTAGATTCAACAAACAGTGTGATAACTAAGCGAGAATAACATTAAACTTAGAAAGAAAAACATTACTAGTGAATACATGGAAGAATCTTATCAAAATGACTCTTTGTATTAATGGAAGATCTCTTGAAAAATATTACAGTATGATAGCTCGCAGGGCATAAAGATCAACCCTCAATACTTCGAAAATTGAAGTATTTATAACCCAAAATTACAAAGGATCTTGTCATTAAAGATCAGGACATGGTAAATCTATTTTTAGTCTAACTAACTTAACAAATTACAAGAATTTAGGAAACTGTTGGATGATGTGTCGCAACTGCATGTTGTTTTCTGGGTGAACCGTTGGTGAGGCCTCTGCATGACCTCATCTGATTGGATAGCTGACTGGGCTGGGACAACTCATCTACTACTCGATCAGGTCACAAATCTCTTCCCATCGAAGATGACTGGGAACGTTGACTTTGAGTAGCCTTTGGTAGACTTATCCATTTCTGTGTACTTGGCGAAAGTAGGCTTGGTGATGAAGATGTACCAGATCTCATGCTGAATGTTGATGTCCAATTGAAGTGCATCTAGGAATGACTTACCAATGATGCATCCCTGAATCCATGAAAACTTCGAACTATCCTTAGCCACATCGACCGATCTCTTTTTGTAGTCTGGGAGTGTCATCAGTTTGTTGTTTATCACCTTCAGACCAAGAAGACCTTTCTTTTGTAGAGCCTCAATCTTACTGAAAAACCTTTGTACCCCTTGGTCCATGGCCTGAACCTTTTCTTCCAGTTGTAGCATCAATCCTCTCTTGGTCAAGACTCTCTTGACCTCAAGGATGGTCTTTGTTCTATCCTCAATTCTCAGCTCTTCCAACTCCTCTCTGGTTTTAGAATTTAGGAATTTGATGATTTCATTAGCTTGTGTGGGCATCTCTCCCAATTCTGATATGATATTATCGATGGCTTGTTTACTTCTCTGCACCAATTCATTTTTCTCAAACATAATCTGTATATTTGGCCATATTTCGTTCATAGACTTGGTGATGTCTGTCTAGACACTTTCTTTGACTTTGGCTAGTGTCTTACCCACCACTGTTTGTTTCCAAAGCTGCTGCAACTCTTGTTTGAGCTGGTCTGATACCTGCTTTTTGTTGGTCCCTGGTTTTGACCATGCTCTTTGCTTATACTATATACCATAGACCTCCAACTATATGCCAGTACCACTCTTTTGACCTCATTTTGACATAATCAACACCTCTTTACCATTCAAAAGGGTCACCTAAGGTATCTTTGTATTTCAAACTATTTTTATGCATTTTAATACTTTAATTTGATAATGGGACTGATATCGCTTGGGTTAGGTACCATTGCTATTCTTGGAACAGGATGCCGGTACCAGGTACCAATTCGCACCGTGGAGGTACCAGTGGAGCCGTTCGAGATCGATGCATCATGGTGTGCGTTATGGTTCAAATGAGAGATAGAAGATTCGCAGAACAACTGGAGTCGTTGCCACAGAAGTGCTCGAAGGCCTAATGATGAAATTGGATCGATTATTCTTCAGCGTTCACACTTCGTGACACTACGTGTCACGAAGTTGTGAAATACATTTTCAGTTTGATTGCAAGACTATTCTCGG
>SNQJ01S0029470.1:119953-136837 GCA_010110895.2 Picea sitchensis | reverse complement strand
TTCATTTATTAATATATCAATTTTGTGATATTTAGTTTTCATATATCAATATAAAAATACTTTATTGTTATGTTATTTTTTCAGGAAAATTATGAAAATCCTAGAGGACCAATGAGTTGATATCTTAAATATGTCAGTATGAATGTCCAAAAAAGTGTACACGGAAATGGTCAAATAATTGGACATAATTGAATTGCGGGAGGAGATATCTCAACAACAACGCGCTTCAAATGTATGTAATCATCGAATTTTTCTATTAGGTACAAATAATTAATTTAGAATTAAATATTATATTTCAAATATTCTCTTACAGAAAAGAAAAGAAAATGGAACTCATTATGCACATAAAACTGGATGACAAGGAAGAAAAGGGTTGATAGCAAAGTTTGTGAGTAATTGTTATTTCCTTATAACAACTTAAGAATTTTTTTGTATATGTTAAGTTGTTTTACAACAACCATCATTAAATGTCTTCAAAAAGGTGCTAACATACAAAGAAGAGCCATCAGAAAAATTGATTGACATTGGGTTAATTAAGGGTTGTGAGTATATGCCCCAGATGGGGTGACACGCGGTGACGCCTTGCCACATGGCTCAGCATCAAGCCATAGCCTAAATGTTGTAGGCCGCTCCCCATCCCTTCAACATTTACGATGGTAACTGGCCATTACAGCCGCTATACGGAGGCGGGACTTCTCGCTCGCGCGAACGCACTAGCACAGCCAACATTCAATATGACAGAGTTAATAGGAAGCCATGTGATGCCGTCATTTGGAAATTCGAAAGTTGGAGAGCCTGGACAGAGCTGGTTCATTCTCGTTTTGGACCTCCCCGTCGATTGGGAGCTCTGGTGCAGTTTTCTCTGTAGCTCCATTCACCCCTCATCTGCAATGACAAGGAAGCAAAGAAAGCCTCGTCGAGGCTCGACCTGGTACACCCACAAAGAGCAGAGGCAAAGAAGGCAGAACCTTGAGCGCGCTCTGTCAATGGTGACTTCCATCCTCCGACAGAGAGCACGAGCTGACCAATTGGCACTCCATGCCATTATAGCTGAGCCTGGGATAGAGCGTAGCACGCACACCCTTGCAATTGAGCCTGGAATTTGTCTGAAGGGAGGTGCTACGGATGAGTTTCCAACCTGTTATGTCGAAGAAACATCGTACCTGGAGGATTTCGCGACCACCCTGGAACCCCATGCCAAGGTGCCTGAAATACAGGCTGGAAGCGGTCTGAAGGGAGAGCCTGTAGAAGAATTCCCAATTTGTTTTGTCAAAGAGATACCGTGGACGGGTGACTACAGCCCCACCAGCCATGTTGAGAAGGCAACGAGAGAGGACGAGGCTCGGAACAATGCCTACGCAGAGATGAATGTGGACGAGACCGGAGTAGGGATGAATGTGGATGTAGCCAGAGCAGGAATGAACGTGAACGAGGCCAGAGTAGGGATGAACGTGGAAGTGGGGAATGAAACCTTCGACGAGGCAGTAAACAATGATTTCCATGGTCCACTCCTCTATGCAGAGAATCTGGCTCTAGTGTTCGAACTATGAGGCCACATGGCAGACCAGGAGCACAAAGCCCTCCTCATGGGACAGTGTCTGGACCTGCTCCTTGATGCGTACTCCAATGCTCCAACAAAGCGGAAATGCCCAATGTGTGCGCAGCCATTTGCCATCCCAGCCAGATCCATGTGTCAGAAAGGCAATGGCGACAGGTCACCAAGTATCTGAGTTCTCCTATGCTAGTTTGTTTTTTTCATCATGTTGTTGCTCAATGTTAACTTGAACTATGGCCATATTTCCTGGTTTTCTTCGGGCAGAACAGAGGGAAAAATAGTTTTTAGCTTATCTTCCTAGACTTATTTCACTCCAAACTATGCTGGTTTCCGGTAAAACGGCAGCATTTTTGGTGGCTCAGGACGATTATATCTCTGTGTATTTTTGTCAATGTTTCTCGGTTAACTTAATATAGCAGGTACTACCCTTTTTTATTTAAAAAAAAAAAAAGGGTTGTGAGTATATGTTGACATATCAAAAATTAATTGTGGAATTTGTAAATATAATCTATGTTGTTTTACTTTTATCATTTTATAATTAATGAAACCAAAATAATACTTTATATTAAATCTATGATTTATTATAGGCTATAAAACTTGCAGGAAACAAAGTATGGAATTGAGCCAACAGAAGAATTGTTGAAACAAGGCATGAAATTTGATTTTGAACATATGTGTATGATTCATAAGTTAATTCTTGCTTTGCAGGTACGTCGCTTTTCAATTTACATTCATGTATATTATTCATTTCAATTTTCATTATTCTCACCAATATAGATGGACTCATTACAATTTATTTTTATGTTTGTAGATGGAACTTGAAGAAGAACAAAACAATCGAGGCAATCAACCAAACATTCAACAAAACAACCCAAGGCATGGAAGTAGCTCGAGCGCTAACAACAGTTCCAGTGAAAAATGATGACCAATATATTTGGATATCAAGGCAATTTGCAATTGTATTTTTTTGAAATAATTGTCTGTGAAAATTAGACATTTTTGTTTAATGTAATGGACATAGTGTCCCAATTGAAAGACACGGGATCACCGATAAGTGTCCCATTTTGTATGACAAAGACTCTCTTATTCATGTAATAAAATATGTTTTAATTTATTCTATTGTGTTGTCCAATGTCGTTGTAAAATGTTGCATCGATGATTAAATATATGGATGACTAAATATTATAATGAAGAGATACAAAATATGATCATATAACAAATTAATCCAAACATCATATCCAAATTCACTATCAAAATATAAGATATATGTAAAATTTTTGATAAATAACGAAATTAAAAAATAACAATAATTGCACTTTCAGATGTCGATGTTTCTCGGTGTATTTTAATTATTAATCTCATTGACGCATTTAATATTAAAACTTATTGGTGCATTTCATATGAAATGTGCACCAATGTTTTTATGTAATCAATTAGCATTGGTTTCAATATTTTTTTATTTTTTTTGTAAGTGAGTGTGAGTACCTGTATTACTAAAAAAAACTAAGATACAAAAAGAGGAACTCTTTGGTCTGCCAAAAAGGAAACCATCCCAGGGGTTATGGAGTTTCGTTCTTTGAGATAGCAGAGGGGTATGGCTGGACTGTCACATTGGGAAACCGGTCCAGTCCCACCATATCCAATTTTTGACAAGATAATCATAACAAAAACATAACAAACACAACACAACAATTGAGACTGACCCAGTAACATGCATTGATCATTGGCTAACCCGGCGCTAGTCCAGGATTATGAGATGCTTCTTTCCATCTTTCGCCTTGTCCTTTCTCTCCTCCTTCTAGGCCACCTTGCGGGTCTTTTTTATCAGGGCTGGTGCTCCATTCCCATCAGTGTGTGTGATGTCCATATGATGGACGTAGCGCAAGTATAGGTGTTTCTTTTAATGTGCGTTTTATTCATACGCACCATCTTGGCTAGATTGCGGAGGTTCTTTCCCTAAATTCTGCTCCCGTTCCTATCGACCCAAGGGTTCCTTCTTTCCTATCCCTTGTTTTTGTCGTGGCTCTTGTTGTTTCACTTTTCATGGCTGCACCTATTTCTAGTGCTTCGCCTCTTATGAGAATTCTCTTGCTACAAACTCGTCCTAGCAATCATGATCTGCCCATAGAGGTGGTGCTTCCCATCCTTTTTCTCTATCTCAGTATGTGTGATCATGACAACCCATCCGTTATCCTTGCACCGGCCATTGCCCCTGCTTGTTGTGTAACCAACTGTGTTATTCCCCGTACCTGTGCTTGGGAGAGGTGTAACCACTCTACTCTGTGGTAACATCTTTTGTCCTACGTCACTCACGGCCTGTTGAGTCCCATCTGTACTTTCCCCTACACTAACCCTGCACTTTTTCCTACTGATGTGACCTTGATGTCGTACCCCCATCTATTGTGTGGTATGATCCTGCATTATCACTTGTGGTCGAATGTTGGCCAAGAAGATTCTGCCTGGATCCGTCGTGCCCGCCTATTGGCCTTGTCCCGCTCTTCTCGATGTGACCTTTCATACTTAATTTGTCATCACGGTCTTTTGTCGCTAGTTGTATGCATTATGTTCTAAAGTGACCATTTGGGATGTTGCTCCAGGTAGTGTCTAGCTTTGATTCTTCTTCGCTAACCCCTTCGTTAGCAATTATGTCTTCCAGGCCATTCGCTGACCTGCGTACCTAGTGCAACTCCACTGTGTTCATCTTTTGCAGATGCTCTTGGATTTTTTGCAGGGAGTGTGCCAAGCGCCAGTGTCTCTGAACTTTGCCCACTCTAGTGCCATTTTGGAGCCTCTTCACCATGTTGATTACATGAGTGGAGTCACCTTCCACGATAGTGTTTATCATCCTTTCACGGCTCAGAATATCAAGGCTGATCTCCAGGGCTCCGAATTCCACTGCGTTGTTGGTTGACTTTCCCATACTCCCAGCATACAGCCAGATCATGTTGCCACCACATCCCTGATAACCCCTCCCATTCCTGTCATGCCTGGTTTTCCTTTTGCTGCCCCATCGAAATTCAACTTGAGGGACCCTGCTGGAGGGGGATTCTAGTTGTGCTCACCTATTTGGAGTTGCAGTGGTCATCCTATTTGTGTGCGGTTGCGCCTGTATTTTAGGTGAAAAGCTTCGAGGACTCTAGAGTCTCGACCTGTGAGTTGCACTTTCCTAGTCTAGCAGTTGCATCTCTGCACCGTTTCTCTTGTCATGGAGATTGTTTTTTCTTTGATTTTCCCTTCCGGAAGACTTTCATTCTTGAAGATGCGTCGATTCCTTTCTTTCCATATTGTCCATATGATCATCCACGGAATGAGAGTCCAACATAGGTTCACCTCTTCATTTTTGTTGTAACTCTCATTCTAGTTGTTGATGGTTGCGCAGATGTTACCTCGGGTCCTATTGGGCTGTCAAAAAATACCTGTCGCCCAGTCCCAGATCTTTGTTGTGTAGTTACATTCATCGAGGAGATGATTCATTGTTTCTTCCTTAGCTTGACAGAGGTGGCACCGTGATGGGCCTATGAAGCCCCTTTTCCTTAGGTTTTCCCAGGTTATAATTCAATTGTGAAGTACTAACCATTTGAATTTTTTTATTTTTGGCCACTAGGGGCTGCTCCAGAGCTTATCCCATTGTTGCGCTAGGTCTTCTTGGTCTTGGTCCACGATGTAATGTCGGGCTTTGTTCAAGTTGAATTCCCCACCATTTTTCTGGCCCCGTCTTAATTGGTCTTCTTCTTCCAAGACTACAATTTTCCTTTTCCCAAGTTCCTCCTCCACCTCTTTCGCGAATGTTGTGGTCCGATATCTAGTTTGGGAATTGAGATTGTCCCAGATTCTCCATATGTTTCAATCTGTTTCTTGCTTTCAATAGTGGTGGACTTTGGTTTTTCCTTGCATGATCATGTCCTATTGGAGTTCCTCCCTAACCGGATTTTCCACTTTGGGTTCCTGTTGCCAGGCATCCTCTCAGAATCTGGTTGTTTTACCATTCCTTACTTCCCAAAAGTTGTGTGTCTAGACCCAGGTTTTGTTGCGCCAAGCTAGATTCCAGATGGTTGATCCCTCCCTAGTGCCCATAAAACAAATTCGGTCCTGGTCGTTTATGTCTGGGGCATACTTGGCCTTCTAGAGGTTTTCCCATGGGGAAGAAAAGTTTTTAACCCATTGCCACCAGAGTTTCACCCCATAGGCTTCGTTGGTTACTTGTGGGTCTTGTAGCCCCAATCCTCCTTTTCATTTTGGCTTTCAAACCTTCTCCCAAGCCACTAGGGCCCATTTTTTCTTTGTTTCTGCTCCTCGCCATAGGAAATCGCTTTGGATCATCCTTATTTTTTGCAGTATTCCTTTGGGGGCGGGAAAAACGAACATCATATAGGTTGGAATTGCTTGCAAAACTATCTTGGTCAATATAAGTCTCCCCTCAAGGTTGAGGGATCTGTACATCTAGTTTTTCACCCTCTCCTGTAGCTTTTTGAGCACTCCTTCCCAATTTTCCATTTTGTATGCTCTGTTTGTCAAGGGGATGCCCAAGTATTTGGTTGGGAGTGTTTTATGCTCAAAGCCCAAAATATTTGCCAAGTTTCTTTGGATAGCAGGGTTGGTGTTGAAAAAGTAGATCATAGATTTGGAATGGTTGATCTCGGCTCCCGAGGCTTCCCCAAACTCTTCTAATATTCTTTTGAAATTTTTTGCTTCCTTGATTGTGGGTGTGCCATGGAGTAAGGTGTCATCCACGAAATGTTGGTGTGTATAAGTAGGGAATTTTTTGAAAGGTTTGAGGCTTGTTATTTCTCTTGTTGTTGTTGCGCTTTTTATGCTTCGATTGAGACCTTCCATCATCAAGATGAAAAGGAAGGGGGATAGCGGGTCTCCTTGTTTGATGCCTCTAGTAGGCTAGAAGGGTTTGGTTGGGGCTCCGTTTATCAAGAGGGAGTAACTTTTCGTTGAGACTAGGCTGAAAATCCAGTCGATCTAGTGTTGGGTGAAACCAAAGGCTTCCAGAGTCTTAACCATGTAGTGCCAGCTAATTTTGTCATAGGATTTTGGTGGGTCAAGTTGTATTATCATCCCCCCTCTCCTATGGATTTTCAAGGTGTGGATTAGCTCATGGGCATGGATGATGTTGTCCATGATTTGTCGTCATTCCACAAAGCCCACATGTTCTTATGAAATCAATGTGGGTAGGAGGGGTTTCAATCTATCGGCTATGACTTTGGAGATTATCTTGTAAACCACATTGCATAAAGCTATGGGTTTGTACCGGTTGGGGTCCTTGCTTCATTTTCTTTGGGGATTAGAGTAATCATTGTGGCATTTAACGCTTTTAGGATGGAGGTTGACTATCCAAAGTCCTCCACCACCCTATAAACATCGTGTTTGACCACTTCCCAACATGCTTTGAAGAATTCCACTGTGAAACCATCTGGACCTGGGGCTTTCCCGTTGGGCATCTCCTGGATCACTTGATCAATTTCTTCCTTAGCTATGGGTTTGTTTAGGTTGTTATTTTGTTCCTCAGTGACTAGACAGGGGATGTTCTTCATTATCCTTTCGATGGCCTCCGTTCGGTCTTTGTTGGGTTCCTAGGCTATCCCATGGAAGTGACTTACCAGGGTATTTTCAATCTCATTGTGGTATTCTCGCTCGATCCCATCCTGGTCCTTTATTTTCAGGATTTTATTGTGGGCTCTTATGGAAATGGTTGTTCTATGAAAAAACTTGGTGTTCCTCTCTCCTTCCTTTAGCCACCTGATTTAGAATTTTTGGCACCATAGAATTTCTTCCTATTGGCATCTTCCCTCCCATTCCTGGGTCATTTGGATCTCTTCCTTTTTTCGATCCTCTATATATCCCTCTGTTGTGAAAACTTCCTGGGGTCTTCTCATTATTTCTTCAATATTTTTCTTCTCTTGGTTTATGTTGCCAAAAATTTCCTTGTTCCACTCCTTGAGCTTATATTTGATGTACTTTAGTTTCTTATAGAGTTTGAACAGTCGTTTCCCTTGCTCTGGTTGTTCCTCCCGCCACCACTAGTTGATGTTCTCCTTGAAGGTGGGGTGTTCTATCCAAAATTTCTCAAATCTAAATGGTATATTCTTTGGGGTGGTTGGTAAGTTTGCTTCCAGTTGGAATGGTGAGTGATCAGAACCCCCCCAGGGAAGGATGTTGCAGTCTAAGGTTAACCCCTGCATAATGATGGATTCCAACACCAAGAATCTGTCTAGTCTTGTTGCAACCTGATGTTAATTTATCCATTTATTGTTTCAAGTGAAATGTCCATTATTGGTTCTAATGTCCACCATCTCTGATATGTCTATGAACGTTGAGAATTATTCTGCATCTCTATCCAATCTCCCGGTGCCTCCTTTTTTCTTTGCAAGTGATGTGATGATGTTGAAGTCCCTTGCCAGGATCCAGTGGAGGTTGTTGGAGTGGGCTTTTAGGTCTTCTAGTTCTAGAATCATTCTTCTCTTTTCCTCTAACATCTGGTGTCCATACACATTAATGCACAGAATCATCTCTGTATTACCAATGATTTGCATGTTAATCGAAAGTGTGTGCATGGTAGCCTCGACGACTATTAGGTTCATCACTTGTGAGTTCCACAAGGTGAGGATACCTCCTGCCATCTTTTTTCCTTCGACAACCAACATATTGTACTTGCTCCATTGTTTTTTGTTGGTTGTTTCCATTCTGTCTATAGTGCATTTTGTCTCTTGGATGAAAAAGAGGTTCGGTTGTTCCTTCCTAAGTCTATTTCTAAGAATTATATGCTTTCGTGGGTTGTTTAGGCCTCTTATATTCCATGTTATAATCTTCATTTAAAAATGTGGGGGGGAGTTGGGAAATAACTTTTTGATATTACCTGAGTTTATCAACAGAGCTCCTAGTTCCTGTAGGGCTATGTTGTTTGATTTCCTGCCCTTTTTCCTTCTCGTCTGCTTGGGTGAGAGTTGTGATTGTCCCTCGCCTGCTTTGATTCCTAGGTGTCCTATCTCCTTGTGTGTGCACTTGAGCCCTCTGGATTTGGCTTCGTCCCTTAGGAGGAACAGGTATTGGATGCAGTCTAGTTGCTCCACTGGTACATTATCTACACCCTGCCTCTTCCATTGCTCCAGTATGTTCAGGAGATCGATCCCTTTCCTTTCCACAATGTCTTTGAGATCAGGATCTTCCATTCCTACCTCACTTGGAGTCATTTCTACGTCTCTGTATGCCTCCTGCATGGGGGTGGGGGTATCTATGGTTTCTCCATCCATAGGAGTTGCGCTACCCCCCTATCCCATCTCCTTTCTTGGGCTATATGTATCCTCATTTGTTTCTTGTTCCCTAGCTTCTTTAGCTTTTGTCTTTTCCTTTCCTCCTTCCTCCATTTTGTTGGTCTTGTCCCATCCTTCTATTTTATTCCTGGCCTCTAGATTGATCCTTGTTGGGGTTTTACTTTGTTTCTTGTTAGCTCTGTTTCTGTGGTTTGGTTTTATAAACCCATCCTCATCCTGTTGTGGTTTGGTATTTTTCGCTTCTTGTTTTTTAATGAGTGGACATTCTTTGATTAGGTGTCCATGTTCTTGATATGTTCTGCATCTGAAGGGGATCTACTCATAGTCAATGTTTTGTATCCATTCCTCATCCCTGAATTCTAGGTTTATGGCTTCTGGGAGTGCCCCCAACACATCCATCTCTATGCAGATTCTTGCATAGGATGTATATCATCCTTTTAGGGTTGCTTATGATGTCTTCATGTATTTTCCCAGTATGTTCCCTATTGCTTCAAAGGTGGAAGTTAGCCAGTAATCTAACGGAAAGGAGTAAAGTCTCATCCAGACAAGTACATTTTTAAAAGTTTCTTTCTCTGGGGAGAAGTTTTCCTTCCATGGTCGCATGTACAATCCTGCTGAGGCATGGAAGTATGGCCCCCCCTCAAAGATCTTATCCCTATCTTCCAGGTTCATGAAAACTATTGTAAAGAAGCCTTTCGAGCCCAGGTGTAGTTCCACTTCTCTTCTTGGCTTCCATTGATATTTAATCCAGTTGCACAGCATTCTTTCTATGGGCCACAAACCCATAAATTTGTAGATTAGCGCATGCGTCTTCATCTGGTCCCTGTAGAGTTGTGTTTGTGTATATTCCAGTATTACCTTGGGTATCATTTTTGTCTTTGGTTTACATGGGTTGCGCCCTTTTGCCCCATTGGGGCTCGTCATTTCTTGCGCAGCATTCTGAGTTTCTCTGGCTTCTTCCCCCATGCCATCGCTTTTCCTTTAGTTTCTTTCCTGACTCTTTTCTGGTTCTGATCCCGATGTGCTTGTCATTGGTGCCATAAAACCTATGCCTCATGGGCCTTTCCCTCTGTCTACTATTACCATGGTGTATGAGGGGGTTCCATTACCACCCCCCTTGGTACTTGTGTTGTCCTCTGTTGTGGCCACGACTACCAAACCCTAGCTTGCAGTTGCTCTAGACAGTCAAAAGGTATGCGGGCTTGGACCAGTTAAGCTTTGTTTCATGACTAGACCACATCCTTGCTCGGGTTTGAGCACAAGACATGAAATTTGTTGCAAGAATGACTTTACCATCCATCCACCTCCACTGACATTGGTTTCAATATTTATCTAATACCACAAAATAATATTAAAAAATTGGCCTTCAATGCGTTAAGATTATACGAAACACCAATGCTTTTGTGTTATTAATACGCATTAGTGCTTTAGGATTATTAATAAGCATTGGTGCATTTCTGTTATTTATACGCACCGACGTTATTGTGTTATTAATAAGCATTGAGGCTTGTTTTCTACTAAAAATCACCAGTGGTTTCGATTTTTAATGCACCGGGGGGGTTCTAGGTAATGCACCGGTGCATATTATTTTATATAGCATCAATGTCTTCTTTATAATAATGCACTGGTGCGTTCTAAGAAGAAATCCCCAATGCTTAAATATTTTTAACTCCCCCTGTGTGATTTACTATTAAATCCCTATTACTTATAAGACAAACGCCCCGATGCTTAAATATTTTACTACCTCGGTGCTTGATGTTAAGTGTACAACACCAGTGTTGTATATGTATGTCCACACTGGTACTTATTCCTTATACAAACGCACCGATTTTTAAACATCCGCTAACACCTCCAGTGGCCCATATTTTTTTAGTTATAATCAACCTCCAATATAGTATCCGCAAAAAAAAAAAACTGCTATCGAAAACAGATGTTGTAGCGGAGATTTTTTTGACAATTTTTGTCAATTTTGTAACACTAGAAACCTCCGCTATAACCCCCGCTAAAATGCCTTTTCCTTGTAGTGAAAACAATCAATTTGACATAACTATGGGTTTTTTACCATTAAAGTATTCAGTTTTGGTATCAGAGGAAGGGTAAATGCTCTTGGAGATAGAATCAGAGTGTAATAGTGTTCTTTGAGAAGTTGTTCTTAGGGAATGCAGTCAGAACAGTGAATCTTGGAACGTTTCAACATTTGAGGATTGATTTCTTGGAAAAAGAACGATGATATTCTTAAGGTTACAAAGACATTACTCTACTTTGGGAGGACATTAGAGTTACAAAGTGAACAGCAAAAGCATGACATGACAAGAGAATGCAGGTTCAAATTTAAAATGTGAGTGTTAATTCCAGCAAAAGGAAGAGTAGGAGAATGAGATCCTTGGGAGGATTGTTGGTATGAATTGTGTTTCTAGTTATGAATTAATTGTGAATGAGGAGTAAATTGCAGGATATAACCAACAAAGCAAGGACATGTTGTTTGAAGGAAGAAGTCAAATACTTGTCACTGTATTTGATCTCAGGAATTCCAAATGGAGACAGAGGATTGAGGGAGTTGGTTGGCCTTAAAGAGGGGTTTTCCTAGAGGAAAATCCATAACATATGTGCCCTTGAGAATTTTAATTGATTCAAGGGAAGTTAATTCAAGGAAGGTTGTTGGAGAACACGATAATAACAAATCTTGAAACCATTGATGTGATATTTTTACACTAACTATGCTCATAAGGATTTGTAATTGCAGGTTGAAGTAGACAATAAGGAAATTGTAGCAAGGAAGAATGAGGATACAATCCATTACAATAGTGAAGTTGTGATAGAGGAAAAAGGGAGCAAGCAGAGCTCTTGTGTAAAGGAAATTGTGACAGAACCCCAACAACAAATTAGATTGTTGAAGAAGAAAAGGACAATTTAAATTCTCAAGAGAGGTGAGCAGTTGATAGCAGCAACCTAACAACTTTTAAAGTTGAGGAGCAGGAGTGCTCAACAAGAGGTTCTACTGCAAAGAACCAAGAGAATGTACCAAGAGGATCATTGGTACCAGTGACAAGTTGCAAACTTGTTACAGAGATGGGAAGGGCTTGTTGTAGCTCACAAGTGGACAAGGAGGATCCATAGAGGAAAGAGGAAAAGGTGACCATTGAAGGTCATCTATAGGGTTTAGAGTGGGGTCACAATCAGTTGGAAAGAAATGCCAAAGCAGTTGGAATAAAGAGAATGAGTGATGAAGACTTTGAAAAGGAGATGGTTGAGTTGAAAATACATCTTAGTGTACTAGAGGAGTGGCTACAAGAATATGGGGAAGTCTAGAGGTGTGGTTGGACAATGAGGAAGAAGAAGGTAAGATGGCATTCACTGCAGGTGAAGCTAAGTCAAAGGATGTATGCCATAGTGCAAAAAGAACTTAGAGCAATTGAGTATAAAATGAATGTTTGTTTATATGAACATGAACATGAAGTATTATTTAATGTGGATGTTGAAGAGAGACCTATTGAGAGTCTCATTTGTTAGCATGAGGATATGTTGATGGGGAAATCAGATGCAACTAGAGAGCCTTCTATTTTTAAAACTGATAATTTGTGTGTAGTTGTAGGTGATGGAAAGTCATTTAAAGTTATTGAATATGGGGGATGACAGAACTCAAATTTTGTTCCAAGAAGAGATGAAGATTACTTGGATGATATACTCATACAGTTTGATGAGGAAATGAAACTTCTGGAAGAAGAGGTAGAAAGGTTTTTATTCTTGGAGGAGATGCATGAAATAAAGAATTTTATATTTCAAGAAGAAGAGCTTGAACATGAGGTATATTTGATGGAGTATGAGTATACTTACAGAGAATATGGTGAAATTGAAGGAGGAACTACCACTCTCAAGAAAGCAAAGGAAGAGCTAGTGAATGACTAGAAGAATCCAATATTGCAAGGGGAAAAGATGTTGAGGACATTAGAAGAGACTCAGAAGTCTCATATTTTTGAAACTAATAAATGGTTTGTGTTTGTAGGTATTGAGAAGAGTGGTGATAGACAAGTCCAAAATTATGTCATATCAGCAGAGGAGATAGCATTGTCTCATATAGCCTGTGGAAAGGGAAGTTATCTAGATTCAAGGTATGTA
Organism: Picea sitchensis; assembly: GCA_010110895.2. Taxonomy (NCBI): domain Eukaryota; kingdom Viridiplantae; phylum Streptophyta; class Pinopsida; order Pinales; family Pinaceae; genus Picea; species Picea sitchensis. The sequence continues at coordinate 123,889 of SNQJ01S0029470.1, read as the reverse complement.
GCTACTGAAAATGAAGCAATGATTTGGTTTGAAATTGCTTCAATTAAAGAAATATTGAAATTGGATATGCAAGATTATGAAGATGCGATTGTAAAACTCGCTAAAGAGGAAATGACAAAATAAAATGATAGTACTGTAGAAGATTAGAGCGGAACTATGGAGAAGGTCTTGTGTAGAGGTACAAATTGTCTACTACAAATCTAGCATTTGAACCAAATCGAAGAGTAGAAATTAAATGATCAATCTTGTACACTGGAAATGCAACTTAAATATATGAAGCATTGGATGCATCATTTTGTTGAGGATAAGCATAGGCAAGAAGACCTGGAAATGGAAGAGGCCATACAAAGTTTTGGTGAAAACTTACAGCAAAAACCTTATTCTAATGATGTATACCTACAAAGTGCAAAGATAGAAGTAATTGAGGAGGTATTGAAGTTAATGATGGAGGTAACCGGATGGAGTTTTTATGAGTTAAGGAAGACAGTTAGCCACAAGCTACTGTGTGTTGGAAGAAATTGTATCAACAAGGTTATCGGCAAGAAATATAACAAGATATGGGATCTTGAAGAATTGAACACAACTATAGCATCAATGGGACAACAACAAGATGACAAGGCAAATGGACAGCTACAACAGAAAGTTTGGGATCCAAGAGGACTTCAACAAAGGAACTCATGATCAAGAGATCATGGATATTTTTTTTCCTGGAGAGTTTGATGGAGGAGTATTTAGCCTCCAAAACCTAGCCCATTTATGATACCTAGGGGTGTCTTTCATTTTACCAAGGGAGTTGTTTTTCTAAGTGTGTAATTGTTATATTTTCCTATGTTTTAAGTGGTTTCTAGAAGAGATACACAAGATAGGGTTTGTTGATGAAGGTGAGTATTGAATTTGTAAATGTTCTCAAATGTGTGAGAACATGAGAGGAGTTGAGAGATCTTAGGATAGTTATATCTTAAGAAGATTTTGAGTCCTAAAGCTAGGAGTTGAATGAGAGGATCCTTAGGGATTGTTGTGAGATTATTGTGGATCTAAACAAACTTTAGTTCAAGATGATTTTGTATAAAAATGTGAAACTTATAGGCATTCAAGGTTGGCCAGGGATAGAGTGATCATGCCAAGGAGAGGCCATTCATTGAGAATTCGACCATCAAGAGGAAACAACCATTGAATGTAGTTCCAACCAGGAAGACATTGAATTGCCTTATGTATATATATGTAATTAAGGGTGTATTATATTAATCAAGAAATATTTTATTTCAAGTATTATCCCATTGACTATGGAATACTTTAACCATTATTTTCTGATATTTTATTTCTCTTATTGTTATGTTGAGGTGGTGTATGCAGGAAACGTAGCGTTAGTGGTCGGGGAGATATTAGAGTTTATTCATTGCGGGATAAAGGGATCGACGAACTATCGACATTCGGTCCAGTTGGGTATTCGAGATCAATTTCCCTGAGAAATGAGTTAAAAATCCCTTTAGAATTATGTTTGCAGGAGTGAGGGTCTAGGATCTTGATCCACCTTTGATCATGACAGGATCATTGGTGATCTCGTGCTGATAATATCATGGACATTGCACAAGTCTGGAAGTCAAAGGAGGAAAAATATCCATTTGGACCGTCCAATCAATACGGGATTGAGTCTGAGCCATCGGATTGTGTATTCAGACCAGGTGAAGACTATCTTTTCAAAGGTTCAAGCAGGAATGATCGTAGATCGTCTGATTGTTATGTAGTCAATATTGGATGGTGTAGATCCATCTCGCATATATAAATGCACTGAGGTTAATCCCACATTGGATTTGTGAAATGATCCCAATCATCCAGGACATTGACACGCGTCAGCGGATTATTTATTCCCCCCCGCCCCCCTTAGCATGGATATTTGAGCCCATAAATTAGCCTCAAAATACATCTCCATGGTTATGCACCTTGGTTATATGGTTGAAAACTTTCACGTTGGATACATGAATGACGTGTAGCACTAAAATCATAATCCCTCACTCATTGGGTCTCAGTCGTATGAAAGCGAAAGGCCATGAGGTTAGCACTTTGAGGATGAATGAAGAAGGATTGGATACATATTGTGATCGAATAGTTTAAGGAGAAAAATAGAGAGCGAGTCTGCTAAGGCAAAATCTAATGAGGGCCTAAAGTAAAGTGAACTAGGATATGTGTGACTAGAAACTGAAAGAGATCCGTGGACACCCGTAAGAGGGTTTGAGTAGCAGCCTAAAATAATCAGGTTGCCATAACTATGGGGTTTTTACCATTAAGGTCATCAGTTTTGGTATTAGAGCAAGGGTATATTCTCTTGGAGATAGAATCAGAGTGTAATAGTCTTCTTTGAGAAGGTTTTTCTTGGGTAATGCAGTCAAAACAATGAAGCTTGGAATGTTGTAGCATTTGAGTGGGTTCCTGGAAAAAGAACATTGATATTCTTAATGTTACGAAGAGAGTCTTCTACTTTAGGAGGAGATCAGAGTTACAAAGTCCACAGTATAAGCGTGAAGTGACAAGAGATTGCAAGTTCAGATTTAAAATCCGATTGTTAATTCCAACAAAAGGAAGAGTAGGGGAATGAGATCCTTGGGAAGATTGCAGGTATGAATTATGGTTCTGGTTATGAATTAATTGTGACCGAGGAGGAAATTGCAGGGTATAATCAACAAAGCAAAGACATGTTGTTTGAAGGAAGAAGTTAGATACTTGACATTGTATTTGATTTCAAGAATTGCAGATGGAGACATAGGATTGACGGGGTTTTTTTCCTTGAAGAGGGGTTTTCTTAGAAGACAATCCAGAACATATGTGCCATTGAGAATTTTTAATTGATTCAAGGGAAATGAATTAAATGAAGGGTTGTTGGAGACCAAGATCATAACAGATCTTGAATCCATTGATGTGATATGTTTTAAACTAACTCTGGTCATAAGGATTTGTAATTGTAGGTTGAAGTAGACAATAAGGAAATTTTAGCAGGGAAGAATGAGGATARMAACCATTACAACTATAAAGTTGTGATAGAGAAAAAAGGGAGCAAGCARAGCTCTCRTGTAAAGGAAATTGTGACARAACCCCAACAACAAATTAGATTGTTGAAGAAGAAGAGGACAATTGTAGTTCTCAAGAGAGGTGAGCAGTTGATAGCAGCATCCTAACAAATTTGAAAGTTGAGGAGCAGGAGTGCTCAAGAATAGGTTCTACTATAGAGAACCAAGAGGATGTACCAAGAGGATGATTGGTACTAGTGACAAGTTGTAGACTTGTTACAGAGTTGGGAAGGGCTTGTTGCATCTCATAAGTGAACAAGGAGGGTCCACAGAGGAAAGAGGAAAAGGTGACTATTGAAGGTCATGTACAGGGTTCAAAGTGGGGTCACAATCAGTTGGAAAGAAATGACAAAGTAGTTGGCATAAAGAGAATGAGTGATGAAGAGTTTGGAAATGAGATGGTCGTTTTGAAAGTACATCTTATTTTACTAGAGGAATGGCTACAAGAATATGGGGAAGACCAATGGTTTGGTTGGACAATGAGGAAGAAGAAGGTAAGATTCCATTCATTGCAGGTGAAGCTAAGGCAAAGGATGTCTCTCAGAGTAGAGGAAGTGTTGGAAGATTGGTTGTTGTCATTGATGTCAACCTTAGTCATGGGTTTTGGTCTGCAATATTGATGAAGGTATTTGGACATGAAGGAAAATGCACATGCAGATACAACTCCCATGGATGGATAATATACATCATATTGTTTTTGATGGTATGTGGCATGTCACGTGGATCCTCATGGTTGAGGAGAAATGAATTTTTGAAGATACACTGGGCACCCAAATAACCTGAAGTGTTCAATCTCAGGCTTCACTCTAGTGAAGGCTTCTATTATGGTGAAGACTCTTGTTCTGGACATTTACTATAATTGGGCATGTGTTAT
>SNQJ01S0029470.1:76750-102241 GCA_010110895.2 Picea sitchensis | reverse complement strand
GATATGAGCATTGAAGGAAGATTTTGGATCTAGCTCGGAGCAGGAGGTTCCTCTTGATCTGAGCATAGAAGGAAGATTATGGATCTAGAAGGTAATATGTATCGTGCCATTCATACTTTGGATTCTTCTTCAACAAAAAAAAACTCAATCCAAGAGAAAATAGTAGATTCTCCATTTAGAAGGTCATATGTATCAGGCTATTCAGAGTGTGGATTCTTCTTCAACAAAAAACAATATTGATCCAGGAGAAAAACATTTTCATCGATACATGGTAGGAGAACTATAGTTGTGGTTGTATAGCTCTTGTTATTTGTATAGCTCTTGTTATTTGGAGCTATGTCTATGCATTGAAATTTTCTGGAAGGCGGTGCATTGATAAAGAAGAAGATTCAATTCACTTACACTGACATCATTTGTCAGAAAAACAATGGTAGTATATTTAAAGAAAATGATCTTTATTTTAAAACTTAGGTTATAAAACACATAAGAAGTTAGAAGCTCGGCTATAAGAATCAAAACTTTAGGTTATAAAACTTAGCTTGAATAAGTTCGGCAATATGACTCCAAACTTATTAGCCAATAGGATTGATTGTAAATGTAATTTAAATATGATAAAAATAAAAAAAAACTATTTTATTTATCCTATGTATAACATTGGAGAATCGAAAAATATTTTTTAGTCAAAGCTTAACTAATCCATGCGAATATGATTGATTGTAAATGTAATTTGAATGTGATAAAAAAATAACTATTTTATTTATCATATGTATAACATTGGAGAATCAAAAAATATGTTTTAGTCAAAGCTTAAATAATCCATGAAAAAATATTTTTTAATCAAAGCTTAAATAGTCCATGGTCAATGATGAATCGATCACTATAGTCCTGACCTTCGGCAGGGACTAATAATATGATCATAGCAAATAGCAAAGAACTCAATAAAATACATTCAAATAAAATAAAACCATTATTTATTATATTTGTTTATAAAGTGGGAATTCAATCAAAATTTGGTAAAAAAATCTCAACCATTTAAATTTACAATTTTAATAATTATAAATTATAATAATGTATTATATTAAATTTTACATATTAGAACAATTAAATTATTATTATTATTATTATTATATATATATATATAATCTTGAGTTTTTATATTATTATAAGAAAGTTATACAAAAACTTTGTTGTTGGCTTGTTAATGGAGAAATTAGACCAACAACAATGCATCAAGTTGTCTGAAATTTTATGAAATATCCGTCTATTGAAACTATAAGCCTGAATAGAGTGAAATCTAAAACTGTTTGTTGTACAAAAGACTAGTTGTTGTTTTTTTTCTGAATTGACAAATGTGCGACGGGGTTGACAAACCCAAGCCTCCTATACTAAACAACAAACTAAATAAACTAAAAATCATTAAAAAGTAAGTAATGGGTTGGCCCTCAGTCGCACACACCAGGGGTTGATGCAAGTCCACTTTTGTTAGGTCCATTCCCACCATTTAATTTGCAATCAGGTTCATTTTGTGGTCAAGAATTTTGAGTTGTAACCAGTCGTCATCTAGTTGCAGTAAGATCTCATGTTTTTCCTAATGTCGTTCAACAAGGACGTGACCCAAAAAGAATTCCAGATGCCAATAAATGTCTATAGTTTTCAAATACTAAGAAACACAGGCCCGAGTGTTTCCAGTGTCGGGGACCCACAAACTACTAGAATTGAGCACCTCCTTATCCGAGATGAAATTCCTCAAAACACGAACGTCTGCCTCAATAAGATCAATCTCAGTGCGAATGTTGGGAGGGGTATGGGCTTAGTAGGCTTCAACAGATTCTTTGGCCATAGAGACACGACGAGAGTCAAAGTGGCCCCTATTTATGTGGGAGAAGCTTCCTTTGGCTCGATGAGAGCGACCATCTCTAGCCATCACAACAAAGGAACAATGATAGGATAACGAGGAGGGATAAGAGGAATAGTCCAAAACCAAAGGAGGAAGTGATAGGGGGAATTGGACAGAGAAGAGAAAGGGGAAGGAAAGGTGGCGAGACCACTTCCAAAGGATGGTCAAGATAACAAAACCTTCCATCGACCTAGATAATGATAATGAATGATGGATGCAATCATAATGTTTGATATGAAAACTAGTAAATGGAATGATGTCTACAAGAGTAATAATAACGAGAAACAAGGTGTAGAGGGAATAATAGGTTGGAGTTAGGTACCAATGGAGCGTCATTGACTGAGAGTGATTGTGACAACATTGAAGAGCCATGAGAAGGACAATACACACATAGAAGGTGAGTTTAAGTTGCATAAGGTGAGGTGACGGAGGTGGTTGAGGGGTGGGAGGTGCCAACAAGCTAGACTGACGTGTGATGGCTTGCTTTGGAGGGAAACCACATGTCTCGTCTCTTTCCTATCACCCTATACAGGGAGAATATATATATATATATATATATANCTAAAAAAAAAAAAAAAAATTTGCAACATTGAATATAGATTGAATATAAACAATTAAATTTGAACTACATCATGAAATGCACGATATAAAATTGTATTTTATCTTATATCAAAGTTATAAGCTAAACATTACATAGCCACACTATAAATTCATTCATGTTGACATATGAAAGTTATAAGAATGTATATGACTTTATGATTGGATAGATAAATAACGCTTGCCGTAATGTACTTAAAAAAAATAAAAATTAATAGAAAATTAAAATGAATAAGTGTGTAATATGAATTGTAAATATCATAGTCATATGAATTGTAAATATTTAGTTAATATAATAAATAATAGTTTTTTTTAATAATGGTTTGAAAAGATTTGTATTAATAAAAAAATTGTACTCTAGGTATGTAAGGAGATGTTAAAAAAGGTAATTCATCCTGGAATTATTGTTCACAAAATTACTATACTATTTTGTCATCTTAATTATAATCAAAATAAGATTTCTATGAAGATAATGTATGCAATTTATTCTACATAAACATATTGGAATCTTTGTTGGGGCTTTCAAAGAGGATGTCATTTACTTGGTCTATGCACAGAGATACCAATTTCTTATTCGTCCTTTGATTCCTTTTGATCCTTGCTAGTGGAACATGGAGATTCTGATCCACTTTAATATTTGATGGTGAAACCGTTTGCTGCAACCACTGCGAATATTTGACCAAAACATGAGTCTTGTTTCCAAGAGAGACTGATCGTTGATCGATTCATCCTTTGATGGAATTGATGTGACCTGAGGAATTGGTGGCTCATATGAAGAGTATGATAGATATAATCCCCCGCCTTTTTTTCCCACAACCATATTGGCCCTTTTTTTTTATTTAGTATTCAGTGCATGCAGCCAATGAAGTTTTGTAAATTTCTTAGAGAAGCACCTTTGCCCATTTCAATATTGTTGTTGATCCAGGTGGATATTGGTGGCCACCCACCTATTCCAATTGGCTCCTATTGACATTTTTTAGTTCATCATGTTCTTCTATAATTCTTTGTAATTGTGGGTTCTACACTTCTGGGGTTGTATGAAGCCCTACACAGCTTCCAGGTGGATATTGGCGGTCGCCCACCTAATTCAACTAGTTTATTTTGGATGTTTTCATGTCAGCACATCTTTTTGTACTTCTAGGTCCGTTTTGGGTAAGTAAACAATGTTTTTTTGACTTGTCGCAGTCAAATTGTAGACTGAGTCAGAGTTTGACGACATAATGTGTACTTCTCAAAAAGACCTTTCCAATTGCCTATCACGCGCCTAAAACGAAGGTCGTATGCAAAAGTTATGACCCCGAGAAGTCGAGGTACCAACTTACCCATCGGAGCCCACATAACTTTTAGCATTTCATCTCCTAGGGTTAGGTTTTTTGGTTTTTGGAAGTTTTGGGTTAGGGTTCTGTTACTGATGGGATACTTACTACGAGCAAAAGGCCATATAGGATTATACAATATTTGTGGTTTCCCCCACATGGGATTCCTTCAGGGATGCCATTAAAGAGTAGTACTACCCTGTTGGAAGCTATGAGGACCAGTCACAAGATGGACCACCCTGCGTCAGGAAAGGGACCAGACAGTACTAGATTTCACCAATATTTTCCATACGATGTGCACCAAATTCGGTATCAAAGACTCTAAGAGACATATAGTGCTCAAATACTGCGATTTTCTGCATATATACATTCAAACAAAAATGGAGATTCTGGACATCGCATCATTGGGTACGACTTATAGACATGCTATCAAGATCGAGCAAAAATTAAGCAGAAGAGGCGAGAGTTTGGATCTGCAAACTCCTCACAACCGAAGAAGGGAAAAGGTGGCCCCAACCCACAAAACAAGGTACAGAGCAAAGATGGCCATGCTCATGACAACCATTCCCAACCGCAACACAATAAGGGTAATGATAAGTCGAAGAAGGACATGGGAAAATGGTGTGAATACCATAAAATCCTTTGGGACAACACCGGAGAATGTCGCTCCAAGAAGTCACTGGTGGTCGAGTTGAAAGCTTCTGAGTCATAGGCAGATTTTGAATCTGAATCGAATCTAGAAGGAGGGAAGAAAATTATCGATGTTGAAACTAGTGCCACTTTCACTACCACCAAAGTCCATCCAAGCGAACCAGAAGAACAAATGGAAGGGGAATGCCTCTTTCACTCACATATGTGGGTAAAGGGGGCTCTGCTTCATTTCATTGTCGATAGCAGTAGTCAGAAGAACTTGATCTTAACATAGGTTGACAAACGGTTGGACCCGCCGATGACACCGCACCCGCATACCTACACCATCGGTTGGCTTCGCCAAGGAAGAGATCTTTGTGTCAGCCAACAATGTCATCTGCCCTACGACATGTAGCCTTTCAAAGGCAAGGTATTGTGTGATATTGCTCCCCTTGAAGTTTTTTATGTTCTTTTAAGACATCCATATTTGTAGAAGTGACATGTTGTGTATGAGTCTAGACCCCGCAGTGTTATTATTAATTTGGGTAGACATTTGTACAGGATACCAGAGGTAGTGCTGCCTACCGTTATTTCTTTAATCTCTGCTAAGAAATGCATTAGGGTCATTTCACAGACTGAGAAGTTCGTCTTCTTTGTGATCCGTGATCACAGTAAGAAAAAGGTCATCGCCACATCCTTGGCCTCTACACAGAGCCTCTCTTTGCAACAGAAGCAAGTGGACGGGATCATGGAAGAGTAAAAACACATCTTCTCCTCACCCACCAGGGTACCGACGCACTGCCAAGTAAGCATCCAATTGATCTAACCCCTGATGCACCTCTACCTAATGGACTATTCTATCATCGCTCGTCGATGGATAATGACAAAATAAAGCGTCCGATCCAAAATTTGCTTCAAAAGGGACACAGCAGACCCAACTCCTCCCCTTGCGGAAGCCCAATTATACTAGTGCAGAAGAAAGGCGAGCCCTGGAAGCTCTGCATTGATTATAAAGCATTAAACAAAATCACAGTTAGGAACCTATACCCAATTCCCACAATTGATGACCTTCTTGACCAACTCAAGGGGGCAAAGTTCTTCAACAAGATTGAACTAAATTCTGGCTACCACTAGGTTCCCATCAAACCAACTGATGTATGGAAGACAACTTTCAAATCTAAAGAAGGTCTCTTTGAATGTTTGGTCATGCCCTTTGGCTTAACAAATGCACCAACCACTTTCATGAGGTTGATGGATTATGTATTAAGACCCTTCACCAACTCTTTTCTGGTGGTATATTTGGATTCCATCCTCATCTTCAACAGAACTTGGGAGGAGCACATGCAACATATTTATCAGGTTTTGAGCACTTTGCGACAACACAAGCTATATGCCAACTTGGAAAAATGCTCCTTTGGAATGAATAGGGTCCAATACTTGAGATATATTGTTGATGAGCATGGAATACATGTTGATCCAGCTAAGATCCAATTCATCCGTGACTATCCAGGCCCGACCACACTAACCGATCTTCGAAGCTTCTTGGGACTTGCCAACTTCTACCGACGATTCATGTTTGGATTCTCCCATATTGCATGGGCCCTTAGCCAAGTGACTAAGGGAAATGGCAGGGCAAAGTTTGTGTGGGGGAAGGAACAACACCGATCATTTGATGATTTGAAGCATTGCTTGTGATCAACTCTAGTACTCTCCTTAACCGATCTACAAGAATCGTTCGAGATTGAGACTGATACATCCGACTATGTTGTAGGCACAGTTCTCACTGAGCACAATCATCCGGTATCATACCATAGTGAGACACTCTCAGATACTGTCCGGAAATACCTCACCTATGACAAGGAAATGTATTCCATTGTACAAGCATGTTGTTAATGGAAACATTACATTCTGGAAAAGAGACAATCATCTACATTGATCACAAGCCTCTGCAGTTCATATAGACATAGGGGAAGTTGTAGAATGACCACCATCATAAGTGGTCCACCTACATGTAGCAGTTCCATCTCAACATCAAGTATAAGACATGGAGCACAAATCATGTCGTTGGGTGCCTCAGCTGACCTCTCGTGGCTAAATTCACCACCTTGCTCTATTCATGTGGGCATGACACATTTGAGAGGCCCCAACTTTATCAACAAGATTTGAACTTCGCCACCACCTATCAACTCTTGGGTACAGTCGCTAATGTCACTGATTTTCACATTCAGGACATACTATTATGCCATCTAGGCCATCTCTATGTTCCTGCAAGAAAGCGTGCAAAGATGATTTGGGAGGCTCACTACAGTTAGATGGCATGACATTTTGGCATGGAGAAAATTGTGGTCATTCTACAAAAACATTTTTATTGGCCAAAAATTCGACATGACGTTAGCAAGTATATCAGATCTTGCACTACTTGTGCCATTTCCAAGCTATCCATCAAGAAGCAAGGCTTATACACCCCTCTTCCTACTCCTGAGACGCCTTGGGAATCCATCTCGATGGATTACATGTCTGGCCTTCATTCCACAAAGCAAGGCAATGATTGTGTATTTTTGGTAGTTGATCGGTTTTTGAAGATGGCCATTCTCATAGTCTGCAAGAACAGCATCACAACAACAGATACTTCCAAGCTCTTTTTCGAACAAGTTTGGGTCCATTTTGGGATACCATAGACCATCATCTCTGATAGGGACAACAGGTTCCTCAACACATTTTGGTCGAGTCCTTGGTCACTGTTGGACACCAAGCTCCCTAAATCCACTGCCTTCCACCCTCAAACCGGTGGCCAAATAGAGGTCGCCAATAGAATGATTGTGCACATCTTGCTCATGTATAACTCTAAGCATCTGCATACATGGGATGAGAGTCTTCTCTATGTTCAACACAACTACAACATGGTTGTTCATAGCTCCACTGACCATAGCCCCTTTCAGGTGGGGTTGGGATTCCAACCCTTGGGTCCCATTGATGTTGCACTACCTCTTGCAACAACACAGACAAATTTTTCACATGTTCAGTCTAAGGACGACAAAGCCATCATATTCATTGAGTGGATTCAGCACATCCGCCAATAGGTCCATGATATTTTGCAGAAATCCAATGCTAAGTATAAGCAACGCCATGATCAACATCGAGTACCACACCAATTTTAGGTGGGAGAGAAGGTATGGTTACATTTGTAGAAAGAGCGCCTTACAGGGTCCCATCAGAAGCTCCACCCACTTCGCTATGGGCCTTACACTATCACCAAGCCTGTGGGTAGCAATTCTTTTGAGATCAACACTCCACCCTTCCTTGGCTTGCACCTAGTGTTCAATGTGGACCTCCTTCGACCATATTTTCCACCATTATTGGACACCTCATAGCTCGCAAAACAGTTGACACCAACATAGCTCAACCTTGACTGCATGGAACAAACATCCACTAATAAGATAGTGGACACACAGGTCAAGGGCACTCACCATAAGAGGATCCATCTTTATCGGGTTGTTAAGGTAGGGCAACTTCTCCACCAAGGCAAGTGGCTCACCTAAGGCCAAATTCAACAAAAGTTTCCTCACTTGATGGGGGCACTCAACGTGTAATATTCCAGATATATTAGTATGCAGAACATAAATAAATAGCTAGAAATGGTAGATGAACAACAATATAACCAGAACAACACCACAATAATACCAAAATGATAACAAAATAACACCAGAAATATCACTTTTATTACCGAGAGCAATGTTCACTTGCCTCTTTTAGGGGGCAACCTCCAGCAGAGCATAGCTCTATTACAATAATATCCAAGACAAAATTTACCATACCCTCAACTCCTATTTATACTAAATATGTCTATCAAAAGAACCATCTAGAGGAATATCATTTTAGAAGCGGAAGCTTCTATTAGGTCTTCTTACATTGGACTTATTCTTCCTTATTGCTAGGCCTTATTACCATTGACCTTTATTTCGTGGAAATATATTATTCTACCTACATGAGGGGTTAGGCCCCTAACATGTCCTCTCCCTTAAAAACAACCATGTCCTTAAGGCTTGAGATGGGGAAATTGTTGCAGAATGGTAGTTGGTTCCCAAATGGCATATGTTGGAGTTGTATCTTTCCACTGGGCTAGCACTTCCTTGATGGTTCGCTAACGTAGTCGACGCTCACACTGGTCCAAAACTACTTGTGGTTGTAGCCAAATGGATCATTCTTCATCCAACTCAAGAAGGTTGGTTTGATTTTAGCACTTAGTTCCAATCACCTTATTTAAGCAGGAAACATGAAAAATAGGATGGAGCTTAGAATGACTAGGCAAAGCTAACTGATAGGCCACTTGTCCCACACGCTTGAGAATGGTATAAGGACCATCAAATTTGGACGCCAGTTTCTAACAATGGTCAGTGTTGAGGGAAGTTTGCTTCTAAGGTTGCAGTCGAAGAAACACATGATCCCCTTCTGCAAATTGACGTTCAGAGTGACCTTGATTTGCTTGTTGTTTCATGCGATTCTGGGCCATGACCAAATTCTCTTTTAGGGTACGAAAAATAGCTTCTCTAACTGTAAGCGTTTGGTCAACTGCCTAGACCTTCGATACACATGGAAAATATGAGAGGACTAAAGGTGGATTTTGTCCATATACCACTTCAAAAGGAGTCACACATGTAGCTGTATGATACGAAGTGTTGTACGAGCATTCAACTAGTGGTAACCATTGAGCCCACTGATTCTACCTTTCTGATGCAAAACAACTCAAATATGTTTCCAAAAATTTGTTGACAACTTCAATTTGACCATCAGTCCGGGGATGATAAGTTGTGTTGAGATGCAATTGGGTGTCTTGTAGCTTGAACAGTTCTTGCAAAAAATTGCTGGTGAAAGTTGGGTCGCGATAAAAAACAATAGAATGTGGCATGCCATGAAGCTTGAAGACATGATCCATGAAAAGTTGAGACATAGTAGATGATTTAAATGGGTGTTGAAGAGCATAGAAATGAGCATACTTGGAAAGACGATCAACTACCACCAGGATGATTGATTTATTGCCCAATTTAGGAAAGCCGACAATAAAATACATAGAGATATCTGGCCAAATAGCAGGTGGAATCGTAAGAGGTTGTAGTGTGCTAGGAGATTTGACAGTTTCACCCTTGTTGCATTGACACACATCACATTCAACCACAAAATTATGAATGTCATGTTTCATACCCTCCCAAAAAAAAGAACGTTTGACCCGGTCATAAGTTTTGGTAAACCCAGAGTGCCCAACAGTGGGTGTAGCATGAAGCTCAGAAAGTACCACGGATTTAAGTTTTGACTGTTTACTTAAATACAAACAGCCTTTGTATCGAAGCTCATCACTGAGCCAAGAGTACCTTGGGGAAACTGGAGAATTGGACTATAGTTGTAGTATCAAATGCAAACTTTTGGAATCGTGTAGCCATTCATGGTGAACATCTTGGAGCCAATCTGGTACAATGAAAGAGAGAGAAAAAAGAGACCCGTCAGCTTCATATTTTCTGGAAAGTGCATCAACAACCACATTGTATTTATCTTTTTTGTAAATGATCTCATAATCATATCCAAAGAGCTTAGTCACCCATTTTTGTTGCTCAGGGGAGGAAATGTGTTGTTCTAGAAAATACTTGAGGCTTTGATGATCTGTCTTAATTTGGAATCGTTTCTCCAATAGATAAGGTCACCAAAGATCCACAACATGCAGAATATCCAACATTTCCTTTTCATAAATTGATTTTCTCAAATTTCTCTCGGATAGTTGTTTGCTGGTAAAGGCCAAAAATCGACCCTCTTGCATAAGGACAATGCCAATTCCTTTCCCAGAAGCATCACATTCAAGGACAAAGGTCTTTGTGAAATTAGGAAGGGCCAGGACTGGAGTTGTGCACATGGCCATCTTCAAGGTTTGAAAAGCCTGAGAAAATGCTGGAGTCCAAGTGAAAGAATTTTTTTTAAGGAGTGTAGTGAGAGGTGCTGCAATCTTTCCATAATTCTTAACAAACTTGTGATAATAACCTATTAAACCGAGAAATCCCCACAATCTTTTGAGAGTCTTTGGGTGAGGCCAATCTTGCATAGCTTCAATATTTTTAGGATCCACCCTGACGCCATCCTTGCCAACAAGATGAACCAAGTACTCTACTTCTGAGGCGAGAAAAGCACATTTGTATTGTTTGAGGAAAAGTTGGTGTTGAGAGAGTATATGGAGAACTCGATACACATGAGCAAGATGGTATGTCTAGGTTTTGTTGTAGATGAAGATATCATCAAAGAAAACTAACACAAAATGACAGAGAAAAGGACAAAAGACATAATTCATGAGGCTTTGGAAAGTGGATGGAGCATTACACAAGCTAAATGGCATGACCAAAAACTTGTAGTGGCCCTCATGAGTTCTAAAGGAAGTCTTAGGCATGTCTGCCTCTTTCATATGGATATGATGGTAGCCTAAATGAAGATCAAGTTTAGTAAAGATTGGGCGCCACTCAATTCATCCAAGAGGTCATCAATGACAGGAATGGAAAAATTGTCTTTAATGGTGAGTTTCTCGAGGGCGCAGAAGTCAGGACACATGCGCCAAGAACCTTCTTTTTAAAGGACCATGACCACAGGAGAATAGTAGGGGATCATACTAGGGTGGATAACACCTGCATTGAGCAGTTCTTGAACCATTTTCTCAATTTCATTTTTTTGGGAAAAGAGGTGATGATAGGGACGTATATTGGGAGGAAGGCTTCCTGGGACAAGGGGAATGGAATGATCATGAACACCACGGGAAGGAGGGAGTCCCTGGGGAGTGGAAAAAAACATTTGATGTTTAGAGAGGATGGATTGGAGGTCCTGTGGCACAGAGGGTGTGTCAGTGGCTTGGATGGCATGGAGTTGGAAAATAATTCCAGAATGACGTTTTTTGAGAAGCTTTTCCATGCGATGGGAACTAATGATCTCCGGGGAACCGGAGGTAATGACTTGTAACTTATATTGTTGGCCCTCCTGGTCAAATTTGCATGGTTAACAACGCACCAACAAAACCCTAACTACCGGCCCTTTCGGCAACACCTGCAAAGAAGATAAAGTCTCACTCGAGGTAGAGGCAGGGGGGGTTGTAGGACTCAAGTGTCTACAACCTAGCTAGGACACAGATTTGTGATCACAATGCTTAACATAGCACTTATCTAATAACATTCATTAGTCTTTAAACCCCTTATTCACATTGTAGGTTAAAACCCTAGTTACAGAACATCGCAGTATTATCCAAGATCTGAGCACATTTATCCATTCAACACATAACATCAAAGCAAATCTAGCATTCATTCAGATCATAAGCACTAAACATTCATGGATATATCTATCATAACAGTGCACTAAGCAAATACAAGACAATATAGCACAAAACACATAACACATGATATACGTGGTTCACCCCAGTGTGGGGCTACGTCCACCAACTCTTCTTCTTCTTTATTATCTTCTGCCAATCTTCTTACATTCGCAGAGCCTCAAAACAAACTTCGCATAGGATAAGAGATCTGTGCGCACCTCGCCAGATCCTCCTTCCTCAAGCTTGGCACATTATAGAGCCTTCTTACAATCACTTTCACTTAGCTCTGCAGGTTCTCAACACACAGTATGCACAAAGCCTACTTCTATCTTACTCTATCACTTAGCCATCGATTTACAAATGACTCTTAGACCACCTTCTTACATTGCCTAGCTACTTATTTATACATTACAAAAAGGGCCTAAACATGGGTAAACCCATGGTCCGACATCCTATACCCGTTACATAAACCCTAAAACCCAAAAATCTCGCAAAAGGGGGCGAGATCCCGCGATCTTCGCTTCGTCAGGGCGCTTCGTCTTCGACCAACCCGTCGAAGTCCCAAAAGTGGTCAAACATGACCAAGGTTCTCTAAAACTTGGTCAAGGGCCAACAAGCCCCCAACACTCACCTGTGATTTGTCCTGAGTCACTCTGATCTGGACAATTTTGCTTCGAAGGCCTCGAGCTTGGCTCGATCTTCCTCGACATGCTGCTTTGTCGGAGCCTCCTACTCGGTGAACTCCTGAATGAATTTCTCGATAACAGGTCCTTCCAAGCGTTGTTCCACCGTGGTGACCACTTGTTCCAGCTATACACCTTGTCCTTCGATCTCTTAAAAAAGTGTGCAGGCTTCGTCCTGCACTGGATGGAGTCTCTGGGTCACTTCCATGACTCTACTATGGATATCATTGACCTGTTGTTGAACTGCACGCACCTCCTGTGACCTTTTTATCTTCTATACCACTGGCAGTAGCTTCAATTGTGCTTGTACCGTCGATACTTGTTACTTCTACTCCTGGAGTTGTGACTCCAATGTCCTCAGTTCCGGGTCTTCTGCAAGGAGCTCATAGGTCTGCGCACTTCGGTTACTTAATTGCTTGCATTCTAAAGCCAATGCCTTGATTCTTTCAACTGCGCTCCTAGCAGTTTCTTCTCGTTGATCTCGCACTTCCTGCGGAGTGCTTCACATTACTTGTAGTTCCAATTCTACTACTCTTGCTTGAAACTGTTGAATAACTTCAATGAGCTTCCCCACTTGGCTTTCCATTGTCTCTCCTTCCATCTGTGCTAGGCCCGACATAGAGCGAAGTGCTCTGGTGACTGCTTCCTTAAATCCCATCTGCGCTGCGAGAAGATGTTCTTTTTCTTTCTGGATTTTCTCTCTGTCCTCTACAAACTTAGCTCAGAGGTCGTCTTTCTCTTGCTTCGCAACCCGATGTTTCTCTAGTGCTTCCTCCTTTTCTTGCTTCAAGGCCTCTATGGCCTATTATTTTTCTTCCTAGACACGATGAAGGTGAGCCTTTGTTGCTTCTACTAATCAGCGTAGTTGGGCAGGTGCATCTCCCACTTCTATACCTTTTGATGACGATGGTACGGTAGACACTGCGTGGCTTGAGTAGAGGGCTTGTTGTACACATTTCAGCTTCGCCTCAATCCTGTCATACATGGTCTCTTGTTTAGCTTCGTTTCATTGCAAAATATCCTATGAAGTGTCTGCTACAGCTGCGATGATGAGTTCGATATCATCCACTATAAGCACAGTCTGTGACTGGGGATTATTGGCTCATACCTTCTTCCACGCTGAGGGTTTCTTCGGGGAAACCTTTCTTTTCTTGAATTTGTCGGCCTCCATAAGGGGGTCCTTAGGCGGTGTCACTTTGCCCTATTCTTGCTTGTCTTCTTCATTTTTCTCTTCTTGGTTCACTTCATCACCTCCTCCTCCTCCAGGTGAGTCAGGCACAATTTTCTCTGATGCATTGTTTATCTCTTGCACTTCTTCCTTCTTCTTTTTCATGGAGCTGCTTGGTCCATCATACTCTTCTTGGGTGACTACAGGATTTTCGATGAGGTTGGGGTCAGAGAATTCTGTCTATTCGACTAGTATAAGGAATTTTGCAGGCCATTCCTTGGTTATTTCCTCCATATATTCCTAAGTGAGTTTGTAATAAGACTGGAGCTCTTCCTTGTGTTTGTCCCCGCACGCAGTGATGTAAATGCAGTTCATGTCTGCATGGAACTTCACAAGTGGCCTGAACCTGTGGAGTGTATTCGGCATCATGCGAGGAAAGGATTCAATGGCCCTCTTTAGCTACAAGTAATAGGTGTGGAACACCACATTTGACTGCCATTGTTTTTCCATGTTACTCGAATACCAGAGGGTAGTGAATTTCATGGCAAGTGGTTCAGACGACTTGACTTCAGGGAAGGTGGCTCCTTTCGACATCTCCCAAGCGAAGAAGGCAACGAGAATCAACAACCAACTGAAGTGAAACTCATAGCCCTGATCTTGTGCTTCGTGGCAATCTTGCTCCAACTGGTTGACGAGGTAGCTCGCCCAGTTCATCTGCATTCCTTTAATGCATTTTCCTGTGAGGTCGATGACAAACCACATGACTTGCATTGTTCTGTTCTTCCTTATGAGATTACCAGTGATCAACTGACAAGCTAGACGCATTGTACCATCTTGGATGGAGGCTACCTTGTAGCCCCGCTTCCCCTTCTCCACATCGTCGTAGGTTTCCTTATTAATATTGACCTTTATTACATGGAAATATATTATTCTACCTACATGAGGGGTTATGTCCCTAACAAAACACAATGGATACCATTTCTTCCTAAGGGGGGAGTACTGATCCAGGTGGATATTGGTGGCCACCCACCTATTCCAACTAGTTCTTATTGACAATTTTTAGTTCAACACGTTCTTCTGTAATTCTTTGTAATTGTGGGTTCTGCACTTTCAAGGCTGTCTGAAGCCTTACACGGCTTCTAGGTGGATATTGGTGGTCACCCACCTAATCCAACATGCTTATTTTGGATGTTTTCATGTCAACACATATTTCTATACTTCTAAGGCCATTTTGGGGCCCTAAATAGTGTTTTTTTGGCTTGCCACCATCAAATTGTAGACAGAGTCAAAGTTTGACAACATAATGTGTAGTTCTCAAAAATTCCTTTCCAATGGGCTATCACACGCCTAAAACGTAGGTCGTATGCAAAAGTTACGCCCTCGGGAAGTTGAGGTACCAACTTACCCATCAGGGCTCACATAACTTTTGGCGTTTCATCTCCTAGGATTAGGTTTTTGGATGCATAGGGGTTTGGCATTCATGAGTAATGTCAAAAAAGGCCTATGGAGCCTCATTGTAATCATTCTACCTAGATGGATGAGTGTAGCAGCCACATCTCTTCTCAGAGATAGCTACCACCATTCGAGCAAGTTGTTTTCAGTTCTGCAGTTTTACAGTTTCAGCCTATTTCATTTATTCAATAGAATTTATTGTTCACTGGATATCTATTGTTGTTCTCCATATCTCTGTTTTATTGTATTCAATCTGTTATTCATTACGTTCCGCTCATAAATCTGGACTAGTTGCTAACTGGAAATTTAAAGGAAGGGTCCCCCCCTCATATATTGAATGATTAGACGAGAGTCACCTTGGATAGTCAATTCTTTTATCTGAAGTGTAATGGATAGTTTAAGTCTCATTTATAGTCCATAGTCTTTTGCTTGATTATTGGTCATCATTCATAGATTTGATTCATATGATTGTGCTAGATTCCCTCTAGGTTCATAAATGACCCCACTCGCACCTGCTTCCCCGTAATATAATAAAGAATAGTTAATAATGTCACAGGATTAACTTTTTTTCTAAGGAAGAGGAAATTAATAAGATCATTCCTCGAGTTTATTTTGATTTGGCTTCACATAAGACCCCACCTGGGGATGGAGCAAGATGAACATTATTTATATATTCAACCCATAACATTTCATTCAAATCTGGAACTGGTCAAGAAATAAAAATTAACGCGATTTTATGGCTTTAAAACTGATTTTGAGATTGGCTCATGACGTTGGAGTCTCACATATTCAAATCTATGACAACTTCCTTCTAGTGATTCAATGGATGCACAAAAAAACTATAATGAAGAATTTTACATTACAACCTCTGTATAATGAAGTATAGTCACCTATATCAATTATCTCATACATATCATTTTCATACATTTACAGGGATAGGAACATGATAGTAGATGATCTTTCAAAAGATGGAACAAGGTTGGATTTAGGAACCCAGTGGATCACAAAACATCACAAGGGGACTACTTATAAATATGCTCGTGAACCTTGGCTTTAAATATGTTTTTGGTTTTCTTAGAGTTGATTGTATAAATATGAGTACATATGCTAAGATAAAATAAGAAAGGAACAATATATTTTTTTGGTGTTTTGAATTGATGAAAAAAAACTTTCTTTTGAACTGGTGGAGAAAAACTTATGATATTTGTTTGGCTAAAGAACTGGTGAAGAAAAACTTATGATATTTGTTTGGCTAAAGTATAGGAACATGTTGATAAAAAATATAAGATATATTGAAATCTCAAATTAAGTTTTAGTTAATGCTTCAAGTATTTAATATAATATAATTTTGTTCTTATGTAAATACAATTACATGTTTATATTTTTTTTTTATTTCAAAAAAAATAAATTTAATTTAAAAAAAATAAAATATTCCATTTAACATCAATAAAATTTATTAAATTACCAACAAAATTAAATAATTTTTTCTTTATAACAAACCAACTTAACAAATAATGTTATAAAATGAGATCTATGAAATGTTGTATGATATAAAATAACTAATACTATCATTAGTGTTTAAAAAAAATGGATCCTACCAAGAGGATACATAATAATTATGATGAAGTTTATTATTCTAAATACCACCTCGACTTATTTATCAATATTCTTTAAATTTAAATTTAAAGAACAATATTAAACTCATTAAATTTAAAAATAATAATAGTATATTTTATATTATTAAAAATAAAATATATAATATGTTTTTTTATTATTTTTATTTTTAATTTTTTAATTAAGGATTTGTTTTTTTATAATATCAATATTAATAAAATATTTGATAAAAGTGTATTTTTTAGTTTTTAAGATTTAGTATTAAAATTATTGTTTTAAAGAAATTAAAATTTTATATTATATAAACCACATTGTTGAAGCAATAAAAACAATCCAAGTTTTTTAATAAAATTGAAGTTTATAGCCAAAATCTCTATGATTCCTAAAATAATGAAAAATATAGTTGTCTTTATAAACAACCATACTATATGATTATAATACTTCTTGACGAACTACCCTGTGAAGAATCTTCTTCAATGTTCATAGGAGTAGCTTCTAATTCCTCTTGATCGTCCTCTGAATTCCTATGTTGAGAAGCAAGATACACCTAATTGATGGAAAGGGACTGAATGGGTTGAGGCATAATCAAAGTTCTTAAAAACTGGCACTCCATTTCCAGGCTTTCAATGGGCAGAGTGAAGGATTGCTCCATATTCCCAACTTTGTCTAATAATTGGCGAAGGGCAGAGCGATTTGCTTCATATATATCTTCACAATGTTGATGAACCTTCTTGAGCTCCCTTCAGGAAAGATCCATGCTTTGAACAAACCATCGTCCACAATTATAATTATACCCGAGCCACCCTTCTCTTAGATAAGTGATAATAAACTTGTTTGAAATGAAGGCAAATGGATTATTGAAAACAACGGACCACGAGCATTACATAGTCTTGTTCCTAATAATTACATCCTCTATGCTATGAGGTTTAAGATTAGAGAAATAAACAAAATGGTAATCCTTCCAGGAGAACCTTCTTATTGTATGAGAATACCTAGAATAAGTAGAGTCAAAGGTTTTCTTAACACCCTCACCAAGAGATTGAAAGCATAATGCAAGATTTCTCATCCTTCTAATACTTAAAACAAATTGTGGAGGATTGATAGAACATGGAACATGAATATCCAACAACTCAGTCCTCATACCATTATAATCGTGCAAAAGAAAAGTAAGAAACAAGCTCAAAGGAGAAAGAGCAAAAGTTCAAAATGGTAGCTCACTAGAACATAACCTTGAATCAATAAACTCAACAAGACACCCAATCCTCATTAAACCACACTAGAGTAAAACTACATTCAAGTACCTCTCCTTCCTAGGAAAAAAGAAGATGGATTTCACCTGAAAAACTAGAACCAATATTAAATTCGATTATATTGGCACTTGACCTAACTAAGAAAAGAAACTTGATTTTTTCAACACCCAAGACAATAGTCTCAAGTTCACAGATGGAGAATGAAATTTAAGAGAAAAATATTTTCACCAGACATAACCTAGTTGATAGAAGACCGTATTTCAACATCGAGCGTCTTTCGAATCGATCTCCCATTGAGCTACACCTTTTCACCTTCAAAACACCGCACCAACGTTTGGAGGAACTTCTAACAATGAGTGCCATGACCACATTCGAAACTCTGTAAATCCCCAACCCATACATTCTAACATAAATGTAGACCATTATTGTTGCTCACAAAATGTGTATAGGACAATTGCCCGCGTGACCAACCGAACATGCTAGCTTCCTTTCAAACCTTGAATTAATTAACCCCATCAAACTATGGAATGTGGATAAAACCTCTTTCACCATTGACATTGATTACACTCTCTCCTAACAATGATCCATGTTTAGCTCAATGATCAATTTGGATGTTAAACTCACGCTCGATATGGAAAAACTTGCAATCTTCAAACTCCTTTATAAGATTGGGAGCCCGAGAGATTGCACCAGGAATGGCCTTCATTCGAATGTTAGCTTGATTGATAAGGGCCCTAATCACAATCATGGAGTCACCCAAAACAATAATCCTTTGAAGACCTTTAAGCTTGCTAATCTAACACCTTGCCACAATGCATATGGTTTAGTTATATTGTTTGAAGTGTTTCTTAACCCCTAAGCATAGTAGACAATAGTATTCCCTCCGAGATCACATGTTATCCCCCCTCGTACCTGTCACCCCTAGTAATTTAAAAAAAAAGGAAATTGAAGCTTTATATTAATTGTACAAAACACCTTGTCAAAGAAACACCAAAACTTGGAAATTCTTTACAAAAATGTGGCTTATTTCCATACTATCAATGTCTCCTCAGGCCCTGAAAAACATATATACTACCTTAACAAGAAACCATACTATTTGATTATAGAATTTATTGAGAAACTGTCCTAACAAAAATGTGATTTTGAAATACATTAGTTGATAGATGATCCATGGTCTTGCAAACCCTGAACTCCACTATGTTGTGGAGAATCTTCTTTGGTATCCATGGGAGTCACTTCCAAACCCCCTTGCTCGTCTAATGAATTCCCATGACGAGAGGCCGCAAACACTTGGTTGATAGAAATAGATTGCATAGGCTAAATGATGAAAGTTATTAAAAATGGGCACTTTGTTTCCAAACCTTCAATACACTGATTGATGGACTGCTCCAAGTTCCCCACTTTGTTAGATAGCTGGCAAAGAGGAGAAAATGTTTTCTTTGAAATCTCTTCACGACGAAAAATAATATGCTTGAGGTCCCTTTCAGATATATCCATGCTTTGACCAAGACACTTCCCACAACTATTAGTATATTCGAACCAATCTCTCTTGGTTACAATGCTGACTGAGTTGGATACAATGGGAATAATAAGAAAACTGACCCCAATTGGTCACAACCTTCCTTCAGACATGTTTTTGAGAGTTATATTCACTTCACTGTGGTGGTTTATGTCAAAAAAGTAAACAACATTCCAAATGAACTTTATTGCTTTGTGAAAACACCCAAGGTAAACAAAACCATGATTTCCAAAATGGGTAGAGTAAGGAGAAACCTCACCAATAATATGAGAATAGGGAGATGGAACAACAATGCAGAGAATAAGATCCTCCATCAAACCAAACCTCAAACCCTTAATACCCCTTAAAGAAACATTCATAAAAAAGCACAATAGAAAGATATCCAAAATCTAAAAAGGAATATCACCAAATATAATCCCAGTATCTATAAACTCTATAAGATAACTAGACCCGAAGATAGTCAAAATAGAAGAAAATCCACCCTCCAAATATTCTCCTTCCCGCACGAGGAAACAAAGGAACGCTCCTAGAAAACTAATGCCATGGTAATTATCAGGGCTACTGATAGTTAACCCAACAATCCAAAAAGAAGTTACAATCTCAAAATCCAATTTATAAACTTTGCAATCTTGGATATGAAGCAAAACAAGTAAGTAATATAACTATTTACCAGACAATACTTGGCTGGTAGAGGAGAGACCACCAACATTGGACGCCTTTCAATCCAACCTTCATCCACTTTGCACTTCTCCACTTCCAAAATACCACACCAAAAATCAGAGTAACCTCCAATAATGAATGCCATGATTGATGAAGCACTAGGAAATCCCATCCCACACAAGTGACCATAAATGTAAACCATGAGAGCCACTCGGAGTTTGTGAAAAGGACAATTGGCCATGTGAACAATCATATGCACCAACTGTAGTCTGAAATTCATAATTAATATTCCCATTAAGTTAAGGGATGTGCTCATAACCTTTGTCTCTGTTTATAATAATAACGCCCTCTCAGAGCGATGAACCTGGCTTAGACCATCAATCAACCCTTTCTCTCCATTTATAATAATAACGCCCTCTGAGAGCGATGAAACTAGCTTAGCCCATCGATCAACACGACTATTCAATTCATGTTTGATGTGGAATAATTTGTATTCATCGAACTCTTTAAGGAGACTACAGGCCCGAGAGATTGCACCTGGAATGGCCTTAATTTCAGTGTCTTTGTGATTGATAAGAGCCTTTATCACGATCATAGAATCCACAATTATGATCAACTTCCAAAGACCTCTAAGTTTTCCAACTCTGACTCCTTGCCATAATTAGTATTCCTTGGAAACATTGTTCATAGTATTCTCTAATCCCCAAGCATAGTGAATAATAACATTTCCTCCAGGATCACATAATATCCCTATACCTACCACCCCTAATACTTAAATGATTTAAAATTAGATTAATAATCAATTAATTTTAGTTATATACATTCTATACTTATGTGTATGTTTTTGGTTTTTTCTTTCAATAAAGTGAAATGGTTTAAGTTTGAAGACACATTTCCCTCAAATTCCGTACTTCACTACTTAATTCTATTAGTATCATTATTGGATATGTATATGTTGTTATGAGAACTTTAGATTAAGATGTAAAAGCATTACATTATGTATAGTTGATGAAAATAAAGTTAACCGTGGAAAACTTTCACTAATTTATAAATATTTTTATTTATATATTGATGTGATATTTATTTGTGGTATTTGTATTATGATATTGAACATAAAATTTATAGATGTGTTAATTGTTAATAAAAAGACATAAAATGGAGTTGTGCAAATTATTTATTATTTTGAATTTAGAAAAATTTAAATATAATTTTTGAATTTTTATGATAATTTAACATTATATATAAGTATAATATATAAATATATGAAAGTGAAACAACACACCCCATATTTGTATAACCAACATGAAACAACACACCTATTGACATGCAGATTCCCATTGAGAATATGTTTCAAATTATTATGAAAACAAATTTTATTGAAAATGTTAAAATAGCTTAATGTATCAAAATTATTGTGTGATTGATTTTATAAAAAATTAAATAATAACATCATAGTATTGAATTGAAGGTGTAAATAAATAAATAAAATAAAAATTGATAAATAATATGTTGAAAGTGGTAAATAAATAAATAAAATAAAAATTGATAAATAACATGTTCATTCTATTGATATAGAGAGTGGTGATATTTATCTTTAACATAATTATTTCTTCTAACCATACCTTTCCAGGATTCATTATATCATTTTCTAATTAAAAAGCACATACTTAATCAACTAGGATTTTACTTCTTCTATTTAATTGATTTTATAAAAAATTAAATAATAACATCATAGTATTGAATTGAAGGTGTAAATAAATAAATAAAATAAAAATTGATAAATAATATGTTGAAAGTGGTAAATAAATAAATAAAATAAAAATTGATAAATAACATGTTCATTCTATTGATATAGAGAGTGGTGATATTTATCTTTAAGAGAATTATTTCTTCTAACCATACCTTTCCAGGATTCATTATATCATTTTCTAATTAAAAAGCACATACTTAATCAACTAGGATTTTACTTCTTCTATTTAATTGATTTTATAAAAAATTAAATAATAACATCATAGTATTGAATTGAAGGTGTAAATAAATAAATAAAATAAAAATTGATAAATAATATGTTGAAAGTGGTAAATAAATAAATAAAATAAAAATTGATAAATAACATGTTCATTCTATTGATATAGAGAGTGGTGATATTTATCTTTAACAGAATTATTTCTTCTAACCATACCTTTTCAGGATTCATTATATCATTTTCTAATTAAAAAGCACATACTTAATCAACTAGGATTTTACTTCTTCTATTTAATTGAATACTATTGAAATTGATTGAATGTAGCTGAGCAATGAAATGGTTTGCTCGGCGGGGAAGAGCTACCGCTGGAGGCCGATTTTTACCTTGAATGGAGGAGCTACACTCAGATGCTGATGGCAGCAGGCATACGTTTGCAAGACAGACCAGACTTTTTCCTGTGGACTGGAGGGGACCAGTCGGGCGCTCTCACGGCAAATAATGTATATCAGGCGCTTGCAACCTTCTACTGGCCACACGATAAAACAAATCGATTCCAGCAGTTATGGAAGGCCGACTGCCCTCTCAAGTTAAAGCTCTTTATCTGGCTTCTTATTGAGAATCGAGTTTTGGTTTGGCCGAATCTACAGGCACGTGGCTGGGAGGGACCGAGTCGCTGCTACCTTTGTCAACTTCAGAGCGAATCCATTTCACATCTGTTCATCAATTGCCCATTCGTCCGAGCAGTGTGGAAGTTACTCGATCCATCGCTTCTTTTCTACACGACATGGTCGGGCACCTGTGTCCTCGATTGTCTCCAGCGTTGGACCAGAGCCTACAATTCACTTTCACTGATGCCAATTCACCTCCTTTGGCAGGTCTGGAAGTGCAGGAATGCTGCACTCTTTGATGGGAAGCCTCCATATGCGATCTTTGTGGCGAATACTATCTTATTAAAGGTAGATATACAGCAGTCTCAACCACCCATTTTAACAAAGCGCTGGCACCGTTTTGATTATCCTACAGACAGGGAGGTCGCCTGGTTTGATGGAGCCTCTCAACAGAATGGATCTCTTTGTGGTGCGGGGGGGGGAAATTTTACTAAACACTCATACTTGCTATCGCTGGACTTTAAACTGTGGAGATGGATCAAATATGAAGGCTGAACTGTTGGGGGCTTGAGCGTCCCTCAACCTGGCAAGACGACTGCATATCGACGAACTTCTTCTCCTGGGCGATTCCAAGATTATTGTAGACTGGCTCAAGGGACAAGCGGACTTCAAGGTGGCGGCCCTCGAGAGTTGGAAAGCAAGAACCATGGAGAGATCTCACTGTTTCAGGAATACATCTTTAGGGAGGACAATAGTGAGGCCGATTCCCTCTCCAAATTAGCACTGCATATGCCTCCGAGACATCTTTGTTTCACAAAGTGGGTGGATGGTAACGCATGGCCCACCATCAAAATCAGACTGTGATTTTGCTTCTTTGGGCTGACTCATGCAGCATATCATATGACCTGTTGGCTGACTCACTTGTGGACCCCGTGGCTTTGGTTTTTGCCGGTTTTGTGGCTTTGGTTTTTATTTGCCGGATTTGCCGTGCTATCACCACCAGCTGTGTTTTATTTTTGAGACTCCCTTTGGCGGAGATCGTCGTTGTAATTTTATATATCCTTTTGAATATATAGAGTATTTTTCATGTGGAAAAAAAAAAATGAAATGGTTTGCACAATGTGGATATATCAATGTTATTATGTTAAATGATTTATTGATATGGAATGAAAGGGAGCCAATAACATCAATTAATGATATGAATAAAAGTTCATAATAAATATGTTATAATGATTTCGAGCCTATATGTATTGGGAAAGTTGCCTTTAATTCTTAATTGAATAGTTTGAAAATTGCTATTTCCAAAAGGAAAATATTCCTTCCTGTTAAAATAACTTTTTGTGTTCTTCACTTATTATTTATTATTGACCGTTGAAAAAAAACATCAATTGCTTTTTGCGTTTTTCATTTATAATTGATCGTTGGATCGAACAATAATTTCAATCCTAGGTTAATAACAACTTTACTCACATCTGTTTCCTCTGTATTGGCTGCCGTTGGATTTATCGAATGGTTGTGCTTGAGTTGAACTCCCTGTTGCCGGATAATTATACAGATCGTGGGAAAAAGCAAACGTAACCGCTGAAGATGGTAGAAAAAGGCGGGATCCGATACAGAGCATTTCACATTGGTTATATTTGAGAGGGAGGCTTTGCACCTCTATTCTTTTTTATGTACTCTCTGTTTGCTTGTTGTATCTCTGTCAT
Source organism: Picea sitchensis (assembly GCA_010110895.2). Lineage (NCBI taxonomy): Eukaryota > Viridiplantae > Streptophyta > Pinopsida > Pinales > Pinaceae > Picea > Picea sitchensis. Next base: position 77,845 of record SNQJ01S0029470.1, on the reverse strand, counting down.
GCAGTAGTGTTGTTGTAAAGTGGAGCGCTCTTCTTGTTATGTGTGGCTCTTGTGTATTATGTTTGTGTTTTTGTTATTTTGTGATGGATGTGTTATGTATATGTGAAATATCAGAGAGGAAGAAACCCTAGCAACGGGGCGTGGTCAGCGAAAATATATGAATGCTTACAGCCATACACGAGCGTGGAGTGGCGTTCTTTAAGCCAACGCGTTTCTAAGATAGATCTGGCCGTGAGTATTGAGATTTTTTGAATCGTAATTTTTTTTCTCTTCCTGATTCGTCCATTGAACTAAAACTTTAATTTCCGAATTCTTGATGTTAAATTTTAAGATTTCCGGAATGGGATCTGCCGAATGATGATCAGCAGAACCTGGGTGGGGATGGAGCAGCCAGCTGTTATTTATTTTGCACTGGTCCGCCCTAAGCGGTACACATTTTACATTTTACTTCACCGTTTCTTCTTTGAGAAAATAATAATGAAACTATGAGAAGAAATAAAGAGAATGAATGAAGATCTGTGCAAACCTGGCAAACAGTTTCCTCCTATTAGCCTGACTCTCTCATCCACACAGCCTAAAGGATTGCAGTTTGGACTGATTAAACAAGGTCAAGCGTCCGATGATTCGCCACTCGATTTACTATAAAACCTGCTGAATGATTGAACTTGTATCTGTCCCTTCCATTCTTCTAACATTATCAAGTGGATACGTGGAGTTGCTAGGTAATTGTGATCGGGTTATCGGCCTGTCGAGCTGTCCGTCTGTACTCCGGACAAACGAAATCTCGAGTCCGGACAGACGAAATCTCGAGCCTGCACATACTCGTACGGCGGTCCAATGAAAAGTTAGATAGGTAACCTCGGGGGCTCTCCTGTCCAGTATTCACCCACGCCAAAGCTGTCCCGACCAGATCTTTTGCTTCGCCTTCTTTCGTCCTAACGAAGTATTTGAATTAATAGCGTTCCCAGTATTTATAACTTTCTCGTGGGAAGCGGTTTCACGCGTTTTTCCCGGCCTGTTTGACTGGACAATCTACTTCCCTCCGACAAACCCTCCACCGGCTTTTAATGTGTCATGTGATGCCTCCTTTGCTTT
>SNQJ01S0029470.1:57393-72642 GCA_010110895.2 Picea sitchensis | reverse complement strand
CTTGAGTGAAGGAGACTTGGAAGAAAAGCAACACACTAGAAGTGAAGGCTCCAGGTTTGATTGTTGTAATTGTCATTCCTCTAACTTACATTTCTAAAGTTTTCTACTTTACAAATAGGTATTGTAGCTGTGATAACAATCCTTAAAATTGTTTTGATTCTAGAGATGTACTTATTATTCTCCTTTAGGAGATATTCTTGTTTTGGTTCCTCTTGTTTTCTTGTTCCAGACAGGTCAAGAAAAAAGGAAGATGCTTATCTTTTAGAGGGAGTCACATTGACTCAGAGGGAGTCAAAACTATTTGAGAAAGAGGAAGAATAAAACCATCCTTGAGATAATCAATGCAATAATGCATGATCAGAATCTTTCTATGATTTCATGGGCAGAAGCATGCATGATGTAGTTGTAAATTCTAACCTTGTACAATATCTACTGCAAACAGATATTCAGAAAAAGAATAGAAAATATACAATGGAAAATACAAACATTACACATAGATTTTTCCCCTAGAAACCCAAAACCGAGAAAACCAACATATTCTATATTCATTCATTGTGTTATAATGTTTACAATACAAAATACATATAGGATCTAGCGGCATCCAAAACCCTAACCCAATGACTTGGATTAGTCCAAAACCTTAATTCCTTAATCGGAAATAGAAAACCATCGACAAAGAAACCATGTGCCGAAAAACCACCTAAATATAATGCAGTCCCAATGCAGATTTTTTTTTTTCGGGGGCACTTCCCCTGCACCCCCCCCTCTCACCCCCCTGCGCACCCGGAACATATGCTCAGACACTACTACTCGTGCAAAGAATATAACACATGCCCAACAATAGTAAATGTTCAGAACAAGAGTCTTCACCATAATAGAAGCCTTCAATAGAGTGAAGCCTGAGATTGAACACTTCAGGTTATTTGGGTGCCCAGTGTATCTTCAAAACTTCATTTCTCCTCAACCATGAGGATCCACGTGACGTACCACATACCACCAGAAACAACATGATGTATACTATCCATCCATGGGAGTTGTATATGCATGTGCATTTTCCTTCATGTCCAAATACCTTCATCAATCCTGCGGTCCAAAACCCATGACTAGGGTTGACATCAATGACAACAACCAATCTTCCAACACTTCCTGTACTATGAGAGACATCCTTTGCCTTAGCTTCACCTGCAGTGAAATGAATCTTACCTTCTTCTTCCTCATTGTCCAACCAAACCATTGGTCTTCCCCATATTCTTGTAGCCATTCCTCTAGTAAAATAAGATGTACTTTCAAAACAACCATCTCCTTTCCAAACTCTTCATCACTCATTCTCTTTATGCCAACTACTTTGTCATTTCTTTCCAACTGATTGTGACCCCACTTTGAACCCTGTAGATGACCTTCAATAGTCACCTTTTCCTCTTTCCTCTGTGGACCCTCCTTGTTCACTTATGAGATGCAACAAGCCCTTCCCATCTCCGTAACAAGTGTACAACTTGTCACTAGTACCAATCATCCTCTTGGTACATCCTCTTGGTTCTCTATAGTAGAACCTATTCTTGAGCACTCCTGCTCCTCAACTTTCAAATTTGTTAGGATGCTGCTATCAACTGCTCACCTCTCTTGAGAACTACAATTGTCCTCTTCTTCTTCAACAATCTAATTTGTTGTTGGGGTTCTGTCACAATTTCCTTTACATGAGAGCTTTGCTTGCTCCCTTTTTTCTCTATCACAACTTTATAGTTGTAATGGTTGTTATCCTCATTCTTCCCTGCTAAAATTTCCTTATTGTCTACTTCAACCTACAATTACAAATCCTTATGACCAGAGTTAGTTTAAAACATATCACATCAATGGATTCAAGATTTGTTATGATCTTGGTCTCCAACAACCCTTCATTTAATTCACTTCCCTTGAATCAATTAAAAATTCTCAATGGCACATATGTTCTGGATTGTCTTCTAAGAAAACCCCTCTTCAAGGAAAAAAACTCCCTCAATCCTATGTCTCCATCTGCAATTCTTGAGATCAAATACAATGTCAAGTATCTAACTTCTTCCTTCAAACAACATGTCTTTGCTTTGCTGATTATACCCTGCAATTTCCTCCTCGGTCACAATTAATTCATAACCATAACCACAATTCATACCTGCAATCTTCCCAAGGATCTCATTCTCCTACTCTTCCTTTTGTTGGAATTAACAATCGGATTTTAAATCTGAACTTGCAATCTCTTGTCACTTCACGCTTCTACTGTGGACTTTGTAACTCTGATCTCCTCCTAAAGTAGAAGACTCTCTTCGTAACATTAAGAATATCAATGTTCTTTTCCAGGAACCTAATCCTCAAATGCTACAACATTCCAAGCTTCATTGTTTTGACTGCATTCCCCAAGAAAAACCTTCTCAAAGAAGACTATTACACTCTAATTCTATCTCCAAGAGAATTTACCCTTGCTCTAATACCAAAACTGATGACCTTAATGGTAAAAACCCCATAGTTATGGAAACCTGATTATTTTAGGCTGCTACTCAAACCCTCTTACGGGTGTCCAAGGATCTCTTTCAGTTTCTGGTCACACATATCCTAGTTCACTTTACTTTAGGCCCTCATTAGATTTTTCCTTAGCAGAGTCGCTCTCTATTTTTCTCCTTAAACTATTCGATCACAATATGTATCAAATCCTTCTTCATTCATCCTCAAAGCGCTAACCTCGTGGCCTTTCGCTTTCATACGACTAAGACCCAATGACCTAGGGCTTATGATTTTAGTGCTACACGTCATTCATGTATCCAACGCGAAATTTTTCAACCATATAACCAAGGTGCATAACCGTGGAGATGTATTTTGAGGCTAATTTATGGGCTCAAATATCCATGCTAGGGGGGGGGGTGGAATAAATAATCCGTTGACGCGTGTCAATGTCCTGGACGATTGGGATCATTTCACAAATCCAATGTGGGATTAACCTCAATACATTTATATATGCGAGATGGATCTACACCATCCAATATTGACTACATAACAATCAGACGATCCACGATCATTCCTGCTTGAACCTTTGAAACGATAGTCTTCACCTGGTCTGAATACATAATCCGACGGCTCAGACTCAATCCCGTATTGATTGAACGATCCAAATGGATATTGTTCCTCCTTTGACTTCCAGACTCGTGCAATGTCCATGATATTATCAGCACAAGATCACCAATGATCCTGTCATGATCAAAGGTGGATCAAGATCCTAGACCCTCACTCCTGCAAACATAATTCTAAAGGGATTTTTAACTCATTTCTCAGGGAAATTGATCTCGAATACCCAACTGGACCGAATGTAGATAGTTCGTCGATCCCTTTATCCCGCAATGAATAAACTCTAATTTCTCCCTGGCCACTAACGCTACATTTCTTGCATACACCACCTCAACATAACAATAAGAGAATTAAAATATCAGAAAATAATGGTCAAAGTATTCCATAGTTAATGGGATAATACTTGAAATAAAATATTTCTTGATTAATATAATACACCCTTAATTACATATATATACATAAGGCAATTCAATGTCTTCCTGGTTGGAACTACATTCAATGGTTGTTTTCTCTTGATGGTCGAATTCTCAATGAATGGCCTCTCTTTGGCATGATCACTCTATCCCTGGCCAACCTCGAACCCTGGCCAACCTCGAATGCCTATAAGGTTCACATTTTTATACAAAAGCATCTTGAACTAAAGTTTGTTTAGATCCACAATAATCTCACAACAATCCCTAAGAATCCTCTCATTCAACTCCTAGCTTTAGGACTCAAAATTTTCTTAAGATATAACTATCCTAAGATCTCTCAACTCCTCTCATGTTCTCACACATTCGAGAACATTTACAAATTCAATACTCACCTTCATCAACAAACCCTATCTTGTGTATCTCTTCTAGAAACCACTTCAAACATAGGAAAATATAACAATTACACACTTAGAGAAACAACTCCCTTGGTAAAATGAAAGACACCCCTAGGTATCATAAATGGGCTAGGTTTTGGAGGCTAAATGCTCCTGCATCAAACTCTCCAGGAAAAAAAATATCCATGATCTCTTGATCATGAGTTCCTTTGTTGAAGTCCTCTTGGATCCCAAACTTTCTGTTGTAGATGTCCATTTGCTTTGTCACCTTGTTGTTGTCCTGTTGCTGCTATAGTTTTGTTCAATTCTTCAAGATCCCATATCTTGTTATATTTCTTGCCGATAACCTTGTTGATACAATTTCTTCCAACACACAGTAGCTTATGGCTAACTGTCTTCCTTAACTCATAAAAACTCCATCCGGTTACCTCCATCATTAACTTCAATACCTCCTCAATTACTTCTAGCTTTTCACTTTGCAGGTATACATCATTAGAATAAGGTTTCTGTTGTAAGTTTTCACCAAAACTTTGTATGGCCTCTTCCATTTCCAGGTCTTCTTGCCTATGCTTATCCTCAACAAAATGATGCATCCAATGCTTCATATATTTAAGTTGCATTTTCAGTGTACAAGATTGATCAATTAATTTCTACTCTTCGATTTGGTTCAAATGATAGATTTGTAGTAGACAATTTGTACCTCTACACAAGACCTTCTCCATAGTTCCGCTCCAATATTCTATAGTACTATCATTTTCTGTTGTCATTTCCTCTTTAGCGAAATCTACAATCGCATCTTCATAATCTTGCATATCCAATTTCAATATTTCTTTAATTGAAGCAATTTCAAACCAAATAATTGCTTCATTTTCAGTAGCTACATACCTTGAATCTAGATAACTTCCCTTTCCACAGGCTATATGAGACAATGCTATCTCCTCTGCTGATATGACATAATTTTGGACTTGTTTATCACCACTCTTCTCAATACCTGCAAACACAAACCATTTATTAGTTTCAAAAATATGAGACTTCTGAGTCTCTTCTAATGTCCTCAACATCTTTTCCCCTTGCAATATTGGATTCTTCTAGTCATTCACTAGATCTTCCTTTGCTTTCTTGAGAGTGGTAGTTCCTCCTTCAATTTCATCACATTCTCTATAAGTATACTCATACTCCATCAAATATACCTCATGTTCAAGCTCTTCTTCTTGAAATATAAAATTCTCTATTTCATGCATCTCCTCCAAGAATAAAAACCTTTCTACCTCTTCTTCCAGAAGTTTCATTTCCTCATCAAACTGTATGAGTATATCATCCAAGTAATCTTCATCTCTTCTTGGAACAAAATTTAAGTTCTGTCATCCCCCATCTTCAATAACTTTAAATGACTTTCCATCACCTACAACTACACACAAATTATCAGTTTTAAAAATAAAAGGCTCTTTAGTTGCATCTGATTTCCCCATCAGCATATCCTCATGCTAACAAATGAGACTCTCAATAGGTATCTCTTCAACATCCACATTAAATAATACTTCATGTTCAGGTTCATATAAACAAGCATTCATTTTATACTCAATTGCTCTAAGTTCTTTCTGCACTATGGCAGACATCCTTTGCCTTAGCTTCACCTGTAGTGAATGCCATCTTACCTTCTTCTTTCTCATTGTCCAACCACACCTCTAGACTTCCCCATATTCTTGTAGCCACTCCTCTAGTACACTAAGATGTATTTTCAACTCAACCATCTCCTTTTCAAACTCTTCATCACTCATTCTCTTTATTCCAACTGCTTTGGCATTTCTTTCCAACTGATTGTGACCCCACTCTAAACCCTATAGATGACCTTCAATAGTCACCTTTTCCTCTTTCCTCTATGGATCCTCCTTGTCCACTTGTGAGCTACAACAAGCCCTTCCCATCTCTGTAACAAGTTGGCAACTTGTCACTGGTACCAATGATCCTCTTGGTACATTCTCTTGGTTCTCTGCAGTAGAACCTCTCATTGAGCACTCCTGCTCCTCAACTTTCAAAGTTGTTAGGTTGCTGCTATCAACTGCTCACCTCTCTTGAAAATTTAAATTGTCCTCTTCTTCTTCAACAATCTAATTTGTTTTTGGGGTTCTGTCACAATTTCCTTTACACGAGAGCTCTGCTTGCTCCCTTTTTCCTCTATCACAACTTCACTATTGTAATGGATTATATCCTCATTCTTCCTTGCTACAATTTCCTTATTGTCTACTTCAACCTGCAATTACAAATCCTTATGAGCAGAGTTAGTGTAAAAATATCACATCAATGGTTTCAAGATTTGTTATTATCGTGGTCTCCAACAACCTTCCTTGAATTAACTTCCCTTGAATCAATTAAAATTCTCAAGGGCACATATGTTATGGATTGTCCTCTAGGAAAACCCTCTTTAAGGAAAACCAACTCCCTCAATCCTCTGTCTCCATTTGCAATTCCTGAGATCAAATACAGTGACAAGTATTTGACTTCTTCCTTCAAACAACATGTCCTTGCTTTGTTGGTTATATCCTGCAATTTACTCCTCAGTCACAATTAATTCATAACTAGAACCACAATTCATACCGACAATCCTCCCAAGGATCTCATTCTCCTACTCTTCCTTTTGCTGGAATTAACACTCACATTTTAAATCTGAACCTGCATTCTCTTGTCATGTCACGCTTTTGTTGTGCACTTTGTAACTCTAATGTCCTCCCAAAGTAGAATAATGTCTTTGTAACCTTAAGAATATCAACGTTCTTTTTCCAAGAAATCAATCCTCAAATGTTGCAACATTCCAAGCTTCGCTGTTCTGACTGCATTCCCTAAGAACAACCTTCTCAAAGAACACTATTACACTCTGATTCTATCTCCAAGAGCATTTACCCTTCCTCTGATACCAAAACTAATGAATTTAATGGTAAAAAACCCATAGTTATGTCAACCTGATTGTTTTCACTACAAGGAAAAGGCCTTTTAGCGGGGGTTATAGCGGAGGTTTCTAGTGTTACAAAATTGGCAAAAATTGTCTAAAAAATCTCCGCTAAAACATCTGTTTTCGATAGCGGTTTTTTTTTTTTGCGGATACTATATTGGAATTTGATTATAACTAAAAAAATATGGGCCACTGGAGGTGTTAGCAGATGTTTAAAAATCGGTGCGTTTGTATAAGGAATAAGTACCAGTGTGTACATACAGATACAACACTGGTGTTGTACACTTAACATCAAGCACCGAGGTAGTAAAATATTTAAGCATCGGGGCATTTGGCTTATAAGTAATAGGGATTTAATAGTAAAGCACATAGGGGGAGTTAAAAATATTTAAGCTTCGAGGATTTCTTCTTAGAACGCACCAGTGCATTATTAATAAGAAGAAATTGATGTTGTATAAAATAATATGCACCGGTGCATTACCTAGAACCCCCCTGGTGCATTAAAAATCGAAACCACTGGTGCTTTTTAGTAACAAACAAGCCTCAATGCTTAATAATAACACAATAGTGTCGGTGCGTATAAATAACAGAAATGCACCAATGCTTATTAATAATCCTAAATAACTAATGCTTATTAATAACACAAAAGCATTGGTGCTTCGTATAATCTTAATGCATTGAAGGCCAATTTTTTAATATTATTTTGTGGTATTAAATAAATATTGAAACCAAGGTCGGCGGAGGCGGATGGATGGTAAAGTCATTCTTGCAACAAATTTCATGTCTTGTGCTCAAACCCGAGAAAGGATGTGGTCTAGTCACGAAACAAAGCTTAACTGGTCCAAGCCCGCATACCTTTTGACTGTCTGGAGCAACTGCAAGCTAGGGTTTGGTAGTTGTGGCCACAATAGAGGACAACATGAGTACCAAGGGGGGCGGTAATGGAACCCCCTCATACACCTAGGTAGTAGTAGACAGAGGGAAAGGCCCATGAGGTGTAGGTTTTAAGGCACCAATGACAAGCACCTCAGGATCAGAACCAGAAAAGAGTCAGGAACGCAACTAAAGGAAAAGCGATGGCATGGGGGAAGAAGCCAGAGAAACTCAGAATGCTGCACAAGAAACGACGAGCCCCAATGGGGCAGAAGGGCGCAACCCATGTAAACCAAAGACAAAAATGATACCCAAGGTAATACTGGAATATACACAAACACAACTCTACAGGGACCAGATGAAGACGCATGCGCTAATATGCAAGTTTATGGGTTTGTGGCCCATAGAAAGAATGTTGCGCAACTGGATTAAATATCAATGGAAGCCAAGAAGAGAAGTGGAACTACACCTGGGCTCGAAAGGCTTCTTTACAATAGTTTTCATGAACCTAGAAGATATGGATAAGATCTTTGAGGGGGGGGCATACTTCCATGCCTCAACAGGATTGTACATGCGACCATGGAAGGAAAACTTCTCCCCAGAGAAAGAAACTTTCAAAAATGTACCTGTCTGGCTGAGACTTTACTCCTTGCCATTAGATTACTGGCTAACTTCCACCTTTGAAGCAATAGGGAACAAACTGGGAAAATACATGAAGACATCATAAGCAACCCTAAAAGGGCGATATACATCCTATGCAAGAATCTTCATAGAGATGGATGTGTTGGGGGCACTCCCATAAGCCATAAACCTAGAATTCGGGGATGAGGAATGGATACAAAACATTGACTATGAGAAGATCCCCTTCAGATGCAGAACATGTCAAGAACATGGACACCTAATCAGAGAATGTCCGCTCATTAAAAAATAAGAAGCGGAAAATACCAAACTACAACAGGATGAGGATGGGTTTATAAAACCAAATCACAAAAACAGAGCTAACAAGAAACAAAGTAAAACCCCAACAAGGATCAATCCAGAGGCTAGGAATAAAACAGAAGGATGGGACAAGACCAACAAAATGGAGGAAGGAGGAAAGGAAAAGACAAAAGCTAAAGAAGCTAGGGAACAAGAAACAAATGAGGATACATATAGCCCAAGAAAGGAGATGGGACAGGAGGGTAGCACAAATCCTATGAATGGAGAAACCATAGATACCCCCACCCCCATGCAGGAGGCATACAAAGATGCATAAATGAATCCAAGTGAGGTAGGAATGGAAGATCCTGATCTCAAAGACATTGTGGAAAGGGAAGGGATCGATCTCCTGAACATACTGGAGCAATGGAAAAGGCAGGGCGTAGACAATGTACCAGCGGAGCAACTAGACTGAATCCAATACTTGTTCCTCCTAAGGGAGGAAGCCAAATCCAGAGGGCTCAAGCACACACACAAGGAGATAGGACACCTAGGAATCAAAGCAGGCGAGGGACAATCACAACTCTCACCAAGTAGACGAGGAGGAAAAAAGGCAGGAAATCAAACAACATAGCCCTACAGGAACTAGGAGCTCTGCTGATAAACTCAGGTAATATCAAAAAGTTATTTCCCAACTCCCCCCCACATTTTTAAATGAAGATTATAAAATGGAATATAAGAGGCCTAAACAACCCATGAAAGCAGATCATTCTTAGAAATAGACTTAGGAAGGAACAACCGAACATCTTTTTCATCCAAGAGACAAAATGCACTATAGACAGAATGGAAACAACCAACAAAAAATAATGGAGCAAGTACAATATGTTGGTTGTCGAAGGACAACAGATGGCAGGAGGTATCCTCACCTTGTGGAACTCACAAGTGATGAACCTAATAGTCGTCGAGGCTACCAGGCACACACTTTCGGTTAACAGGCAAATCATTGGTAATACAGAGATGATTATGTGCATTAATGTGTATGGACACCAGATGTTAGAGGAAAAGAGAAGAATGCTTCTAGAACTATAAGACCTAAAAGCCCACTCCAACAACCTCCACTGGATCCTGGCAGGGGACTTCAACATCATCACATCACTTGCGAAGAAAAAATAAGGCACCGGGAGATTGGATAGAGATGCAGAATAATTCTCAACGTTCATAGACATATCGGATATGGTGGACATCAGAACCAATAATGGACATTTCACTTGAAACAATAAATGGATAAATTAACATCAGGTTGCGACAAGACTAGACAGATTCTTGGTGTCAGAATCCATCATTATGCAGGGGTTAACCTTAGACTGCAACATCCTTCCTTGGGGGGGTTCTGATCACTCGCCATTCCAACTGGAAGCAGACTTCCCAACCACCCCAAAGAATAGACCATTTAGATTTGAGAAATTTTGGATAGAACACCCCACCTTCAAGGAGAACATCAACCAGTGGTGGCGGGAGGAACAACCAAAGCAAGGGACACGACTGTTCAAACTCTATAAGAAACTAAAGTACATCAAATATAAGCTCAGGGAGTGGAACAAGGAATTTTTTGGCAACATAAACCAAGAGAAGAAAAATATTGAAGACATAATGAGAAGACCCCAGGAAGTTTTCACAGCAGAGGGATATATAGAGGATCAAAAAAAGGAAGAGATCCAAATGACCCAGGAATGGGAGGGAAGATGCCAATAGGAAGAAATTCTATGGTGCCAAAAATCCTGAATCAAGTGGCTAAAGAAAGGAGAGAGGAACACCAAGTTTTTTCATAGAACAACCATTTCCAGAAGAGCCCACAATAAAATCCTGAAAATAAAGGACCAGGATGGGATCGAGCGAGAATACCACAAGGAGATTGAAAATACCCTGGTAAGTCACTTCCATGGGATAGCCCAGGAACCCAACAAAGACCAAACGGAGGCCATCGAAAGGATAATGAAGAACATCCCCCATCTAGTCACTGAGGAACAAAATAACAACCTAAACAAACCCATAGCTAAGGAGGAAATTGATCAAGTGATCCAGGAGATGCCCAATGGGAAAGCCCCAGGTCCAGATGGTTTCACAGTGGAATTCTTCAAAGCATGTTGGTAAGTGGTCAAACACGATGTTTATAGGGTGGTGGAGGACTTTGGACAGTTAACCTCCATCCTAAAAGCGTTAAATGCCATAATGATTACTCTAATCCCCAAAGAAAATGAAGCAAGGATCCCCGACCGGTACAAACCCATAGCTTTATGCAATGTGGTTTACAAGATAATCTCCAAAGTCACAGCCAATAGATTGAAACACCTCCTACCCACATTGATTTCACAAGAACATGCGGGCTTTGTGGAATGACGACAAATCATGGACAACATCATCCATGCCCATGAGCTAATCCACACCTTGAAAATCCATAGGAGAGGGGAGATGATAATACAACTTGACCTAGCAAAAGCCTATGAAAAAATTAGCTGGCACTACATGGTTAAGACTCTGGAAGCCTTTGGTTTCACCCAACACTGGATCAACTAAATTTTCAGCCTAGTCTCAACGAAATGTTACTTGCTCATGATAAATGGAGCCTCAACCAAACCCTTCTAGCCTACTAAAGGCATCAAACAAGGAGAAATAACAGGCCTCAAACCTTTCAAAAACTTCCCTACTTCTACACACCAACAGTTCGTGGATGACACCTTACTCCATGGCACACCCATGATCAAGGAAGCAAAAACTTTCAAAAGAATCTTAGAAGAGTTTGGGGAAGCCTCGGGAGCCGAGATCAGCCATTCCAAATCTATGATCTACTTTTTCAACACCAACCCTGCAATCCAAAGAAACTTGGCAAATATTTTGGGCTTTGAGCGCAAAACACTCCCAACCAAATACTTTGGCATCCCCTTGATAGACAGAGCATACAAAATGGAAACTTGGGAAGGAGTTCTCAACAAGCTACAAGAGAGGGTGAAAAATTGGACGTACAGATCCCTCAACCTTGCGGGGAGACTTATATTGACCAAGACTGTTCTGCAAGAAATTCCAACCTATATGATGTTCATTTTTCCCGCCCCCAAAGGAATACTGCAAAATATAAGGACGATCCAAAGGGACTTCCTATGGCGAGGAGCAGAAACAAAGAAAAAATGGGCCCTAGTGGCTTGGGAGAAGGTTTGCAAACCAAAATGCAAAGGAGGATTGGGGCTACAAGACCCACAAGTAACCAACGAAGCCTATGGGGTGAAACTCTGGTGGCGATGGGTTAAAGACACTTCTTCCCCATGGGAAAACCTCTGGAAGGCCAAGTATGCCCCGGACATAAATGACCAGGACCGAATTTGTTTTATGGGCACTAGGGAGGGATCAACCATCTGGAATCTAGCTTGGCGTAACAAAAGCTGGGTCTAGACACACAAATTTTGGGAAGTAAGGAATGGTAAAACAACCAGATTCTGAGAGGATGCCTGGCAACAGGAACCCAAAGTGGAAAATATGGCCAAGGAGGAACTCCAACAGGACATGATCATGCAAGGCAAAACCAAAGTCCACCACTATTGGAAGCAAGAAACAGATCAAAACATATGGAGAATCTGGGACAATCTCAATTCCCAAATGAGATATTGGACCACAACATTCGTGAAAGAGGTGGAGGAGGAACTGGGGAAAAGGAAAATTGCAGTCTCGAAAGAAGAAGACCAATTAAGATGGGGCCAAAAAATTGGTGGGGAATTCAACTTGAAGGAAGCCCGACATTACATCGTGGACCAAGACCAACAAGACCTAGTGCAACAATGGGATAAGCTCTGGAGCAGCCCCCAGTGGCCAAAAATAAAAAAAATTCAAATGGTTAGTACTTCACAATTGAATTATAACTTGGGAAAACCTAAGGAAAAGGGGCTTCATAGGCCCATCACGGTGCCACCTTTGTCAAGCTAAGGAAGAAACAATGAATCATCTCCTCGATGAATGTAACTACACAACAAAGATCTGGGACTCAACAACATGTATTTTTGGACAGCCCAATAGGACTCGAGGTAACATCTGCGCAACCATCAACAACTGGAATGAGAGTTACAATGAAAATGAAGAGGTGAACCTATGTTGGACTCTCATTCCATGGATGATCATATGGACAATATGGAAAGAAAGGAATCGACGCATCTTCAAGAATGAAAGTCTTTCGGAAGGGAAAATCAAAGGAAAAATAATCTCCATGACAAGAGAAACAGTGCAGAGCTGCAACTGCTAGACTAGGAAAGCGCAACTCACAGGTCGAGATTCTAGAGTCCTAGAAGCTTTTCACCTAAAAGACGGGCGCAACCGCACACAAATAGGATGACCACTGCAACTCCAAATAGGTGAGCACAATTGGAATCCCCCTTTAGCAGGGTCCCTCAAGTTGATTTTCGACGAGGCAGCAAAAATAAAACCAGGCATGACAGGAATGGGAGGGGTTATCAGGGATGTGGCGGCAACATAATCCGACTGTATGCTGGAAGTATGGGAAAGTCAACCAACAACGCAGCAGAATTCAGATCCTTGGAGATCAGCCTTGAGATTCTAAGCTGTGAAAGGATGACAAACACTATCGTGGAAGGTGACTCCACTCTGGTAATCAACACGGTGAAGAGGCTCCAAAATGGCACTAGAGTGGGAAAAGTTCAGAGACACTGGCGCTTGGCACACTCCCTGCAAAAAATCTAGGAGCATCTGCAAAAGATGAACACAATCGAGTTGCACTGGGTACGCAGGTCAGCGAATGGCCTGGCAGACATAATCGCTAACGAAGGGGTTAGAAAGGAAGGATCAAAGCTAGACACTACCTGGAGCAACATCCCAAATGGTCACTTTAGAACATAATGCATACAACTAGCGACAAAAGACCGTGACGACAACTTAAGTATGAAAGGTCACATCGAGAAGAGTGGGCAAGGCCAATAGGTGGGCACGACGGATCCAGGCAGAATCTTCTTGGTCAACATTCGACCACAAGTGATAATGCAGGATCAGGCCACACAATAGATGGGGGTACGACATCAAGGTCACATCAGTAGGAAAAAGTGCAGGGTTAGTGTAGGGGAAAGTACAGATGGGACTCAACAGGCCGTGAGTGACGTAGGACAAAATATGTTACCACAGACTAGAGTGGTTACACCTCTCCCAAGCACAGGTACGGGGAATAACACAGTTGGTTACACAACGAGCAGGGGCAATGGCCAGTGCAAGGATAACAGATGGGTTTTCATGATCACACATACCGAGAGAGAGAAAAAGGATGGGAAGCACCACCTCTACGGGCAGATCATGATTGCTAGGACGAGTTTTCAACAGGAGAATTCTCATAAGAGGTGAAGCACTAGAAATAGGTGCAGCCACGAAAAGTGAAACAACAGGAGCCACGAAAAAAACAAGGGCTGGGAAAGAAGGAACCCTTGGGTCGATAGGAACGGGAGGAGAATTTAGGGAAAGAACCTCCACAATCTAGCCAAGATGGTGCGCATGAATAAAACACACACTAAAAGAAACACCCAGATGGAAGAAACTCCGACAAGCCATAGGAGGATTTCAAGAACGGAGCAAGCGGCCCGAGACGCCAAGGGCACCTTCCAGGCATTGGTCGAGTTGAAATGAAAAGCAACCATCACCAGGTGGGAGAATAAAATCACTGCCAAGTGCAAGGGTAAAGCCTGGGAGGAACTGAGCCAGGAAGTGGACTGGATAACGAACCCATGGACCACGCAGTCCAGGGAAACCCTCTACCATAAGACGATAGAGATGGCATGGCGGACAAAGATGTTAATAGGCAAATTGAGCACAGAAAAGAAAGCCTCCAGTCAGAAGGGTAACAAGGACCACAAAAAAATACTAAAAGAAATCCTGAGTCTCCTCAACAACCTGGACACTAGTACAAAATGACTTGCTGAGGACCAGAAGAAGCAGAAGGAGAAGCTGGAGTGAATGGCTGCCCAATTCCACCTATACTTGTGCTACGTCCATCATATGGACATCACACCAGCTGATGGGAATGGAGCACCAGCCCGGATCAAAACGACCCGCATGGTGGCCCAGAAGGAGGAGAGCAAGGACAAGGCGAAAGATGGAAAGAAGCATCTCATAATCCTGGACTAGCGCCGGGTTAGCCAATGATCAATGCATGTTACTGGGTCAGTCTCAATTGCTGTGTTGTGTTTTTTATGTTTCTATTATGATTATCTTGTCAAAAATTTGATATGGTGGGACTGGACCGGTTTCCCAATGTGACAGTCCAGCCATACCCCTCTGCTATCTCAGAGAACGGAACTTCGGAACCCCTGGGTTGGTTTCCTTTTTGGCAGACCAAGGAGTTCCTCTTTTTGTATCTTAGTTTTTTTTAGTAATACAGGTACTCACACTCACTTACAAAAAAAATAAAAAAATATTGAAACCAATGCTAATTGATTACATAAAAACATTGGTGCGCATTTCATATGAAATGCACCAATAAGTTTTAATATTAAATGCGTCAATGAGATTAATAATTAAAATACACCGAGAAACATCGACATCTGATAGTGCAATTATTGTTATTTTTTAATTT
>SNQJ01S0029470.1:0-47099 GCA_010110895.2 Picea sitchensis | reverse complement strand
ATGACCTAACAATATACACATCAACATCAACATATAAATTAAGTACATCATCAACATGATCAATAATAAAAAACACCATATATATATATATATATATATATATCATGGACAAGTCAAATAACTGCTATAGCATATATGGTCCAATCAGTGGGATAATATGCATATCTACAATAGTAGTGGAGGCCTAGTCTGTAGTGCAAGATGATGGATGATGAATAGGTGCTTCCTACTCATCTAGGTGAGGTGAAAGAGGAGGATGAGGAATAGGTACGACATGCTCATCTAGGTGAGGTGAAAGAGGAGGAGGGGAATATGTGTTGCCTCCTTATGATCTGGGTGAGGTGAAGGAGGAGGAGGAGGATGCGGAGAAGGATGATCACGACCACCCTCATCGATCAATGGGGTACTGGATGAATGCATGGTACTAGAAGAAGAGTTGTGTCTATCATTAGGAGACCTTCTCGCTTCTAGTATCCTGGCAACTACGATGATATGACACATAAGACACATCAAATCATGCGATATCTCCCTCCAAAGGTCCAAGAGCGTAGGATCTAAACTCATGTCTTGCATTAGAGAAGGGTGTGCTCCCACCTCAGTAAAAAGTGCAGAGATTCGGTCGCCCAACTCCAACCCGAATCTGGTATCGAGCCTACGACGCATGTCGTCAGGTATCTGTACCTGAGGACCCTGACCCACCGCGGCCTCAGGCATCATCTCCTCATCATCATCTGCTGGGGGAGGAAGCACGTCCATAATGAAAGTGTCAATATCTGCAAAATATATAGTACCGAACAATAATTACATAATTAATTCATTAAACAATTTAATAAAACAAGTTAAAGAACGTGTTAGAATTAATTTTATTCTAATTAAGTAAGATAATAAAATGAAACTATATTAATTTAAAAAAAAACACTAATAGTACCTTTATTGTCTGGTGGCTCATATGGTGTGAAGAGGATGTTCAAACATCCTCATCAATCCAAACCTGCGTAAGGACACGACACCATGACAAACATGTGACCCACCGCACTGCCTAGTATCCCTAGTGCATTTGGGGAAATCCTGGTCGGAAATTTCGACTGGCTCCTCTTGGGCATCATCTCCCTCCACATGCACATCCACATATGAGTCCTCGACCTAGCAGGTTGACAGACAAAAGTCCACCTTGTCTATGGAAACCTCCCAAAAAATAATCAAAACAACTCTGAGGAAAAAGGGAAGTTCGACCTCCCACGTATCTATTGATATTTTACTTATGCAACTAGCAATTACGGTTCTTCTTTATTATTACAATCATTTAACACATTAACTGCATATATAGGATCACTGAAAGAGAGGCAATCTCAGAAAAAAGATAGACACAAATATTATCCTGGGAAACCCTCTAGGGGAAGAAAACCCAACAAACTTCCTCAATATAGATTAGCCAACCAAGAAAAATGCTTCACTCCAAGAGAGAACTAACAAAGCAGAAGATCCTCTTCTACTCCTTCACTAGGAAAGAGTATCATACCACTTGACCAAGATGTATCCAAGAGATGACCAAAAACCCTCCTTGAGTGAACAAGTGAGGTGTTAGCCTCCCTTATAAATAGTAGTTTGGCCTCCCTAAATTAGGTTTGGGCTGACCTATCACTTTACCCTTTTAATTTACATTTAATTGTCAAGGCATAATAGGGATGAATTTTACAAAGGCAAAATAGGGCCACCTTAATAAATATAATATGATAACGTTCTTTAGGGTTTGTCTTAGTCAAATACAATAAGGATATCTTTCAAAGCTACTCAATATTCAACACTCCCTCTTAGAAAGGAAGGTATTCTTCTTGTCACAGTCATCATCACTACTTATGTGCTTTTGCATACTTGGTCATTGTCTTGTTGTAAATCACAGATCTATATATCATAGGAATTTCTGCGCTTTTCTAAAATAATGTACTAGCCTGTGTTGGTATTACCACCCTACGCTGGAGTAATGTACTAGCCTGCATTGGGGTTACCAACATGTGCTGGGGTAGCATACAATCCTATGTTAGGATTACCAAACTACGTTGGGGTACCGTACCATCCTGCGCTGGGGTAGCGTACCAGATTGCATTGGGGTTACTGACCTACGTTGGGGAAATGTACCAACCTGTGTTGGGGTTACCAACTTGTGATAAGGCAGCGTACCAACCTGCATTGGGGTTACCAACCTACATTGGGGTAACTTTCCTCTATTGAGGATCTGATCACTTCCTTCTACTGGAGAACACATCACTGCCTGCTACTCGAGAACACATCACTTCCCGCTACTAGGGGAACACATCACTTCCTACTACTGGTGAAGTCTTTCTGGATCACTCCAATCTTGTCTCTAAAATACTACAACTCTACTCTGGAAAGGGGCTTGGTCAATTCATATGTTACATGTTCATCGATGAAAATAAAGTGGAGTCTTACTGCTCCCTTATATACCATGTCCCAGACATAGTGGTGTTTTATCTCAATATGCTTGGACTTGTCATGACACATTGGGTTCACTAGCAACTTTATGCAACTTTGGTTGTCATAAAAGATGCATGCTTCCTTCAACTTGAGAACAAACAATTCTATGATCAACTTCTGAAGTCACACTACTTCACCACAAGATGACCATGATGCCATGTATTATGCTTTTGCATAACTAAGTGCCATATAGGTTTGCTTCTCATTGAGTCACGAGATCACAACTAATCCCATACTAAAGCAACATCCAGATGTACTTTTTCGGTCTATGACATTGACTGCCCAATCTAAATTTGTGTAGCCTTGCAAATATTATCTCATAATCAAAGATATATTTGGGTCCATAATCAATTGTACCCTTTAGGTACCTCATCACATGTTTGGTCATAATCAGGTGAACATGTCTTTCACTGAAAAACATATATCTTTTCTCGTGTTCTTCGAACCAAATTTCCCCAACATATTGTACCAAAATGGTACACTTGCTCATCTGCAATTCAATCTGCACAATCATGTGTTGGCTCTATGTGTTTTATGCAAAGCAATATCTGTCTCACTATCATAGAGTATGTCCTCTACTCTCTCTGCAACTGTTCCTTCTAGAGTTGGGACTTTGCTCCAGTAGATGCTTTTTCTGAAACTGAGAATGACTGTTCCATTCTCTTTGTAGCTTCTAAACTCTGAGAGTATCTTCTCTTCTCCATGACGATAATAGATTCATTTGGTCCCTTTGAATCTCACACTACATCGAATTATTTTAATGGAACATGGATCTTCTATATATACTTATTTTGGTTACTGGAGCAAGTGTCTCATCATAGTATTCTCCCTCTTGTTGGGAGAATCCTCTGGACACAAATCAACCATTGTATATCCCAATGAATGGTTATGGGGAGGCTATTCCTCTTTATTGGATCGTGAAGGATGACTCCCTATGAACTCTAGCTCCTTCTGAGCTGGTATTTGGTGGGGTTTTTTGCCTCACCACTGGTGGAGCCATTTTCTCCTCATGATATGGCTCGTCAATTCTATATGGATTTTAATCCTGCAAAGTGTCACAGGACCATGTTGGTCTCTTCCTGGTTACTGCAATGGTTCTGGGTATGGGTAGGCCCGTCTAGCTCTACTAAATTTTCCTGCTCCTTCTAAGTCTTGACTACTTCTGAGTCTACAATAACCTCAAAGTCTCTGCAAGATATACTTGGTGTTGGATACTAAGTCTTAATATGAAAAGTTGAGTCGAACTTCAAACAAATTCTGCTTCGTGCCAAGGTGGCTTCATTATCCATTGACCATGTCTTCTCATCAGAAAACTGCAAAACACTGTGATTTCTATTCTAATGTGCTCGGTTTACCATAGAAAACGTTGCATCATTGTCACCCAACCATAGGCATTTACATATGCCATCGCTGAGCACATAAAATATTTCTTGATGTTAAATGAGACCTTGTTGGATTCTCGTACCAAGGATAATGATCCAACAAGCTAAGATAAAAAAAATGCATAAAATCTAATGTTAATAAACTTAAAATTGAAATCAAATATGAAGGGTGCATACCTAGAGCGTGTATTTGTCAGACTGCTTACTTTGATCTCTATGATGTATGGATGAATAATGATACTTCTTCACAACTTGTACTTGACCCTCATGATATAATGATTCTCCAACTCTTTTACTTCCTGGAGTTTTAATGTGGAAAGAAACGAGATACAACTATCAATATCACTTCATATGAATACAGTTATTTGGAAGTACTAAGTCCATTATCACATACAATATAGTTCATCTGGATATTCTTCTTTTTTTATTTCTAATTATGTTCATCTTCTCTTGCGAAATGGGCATGATGCTTTTTAAACTTCCTGGTTTTATCTTGGTCTTTTGCTTGGGGACAATTTCTTGCAATATGTCTCATCTTCTGGAAAATGAAGCATCTAAAGCTTGAGATATATTTTTGAGAATCTTGTCCTTTATGATGCTTCTGAAATCTTTTGTGAGAGTGAACTTCTTTCTTGTTCTTTCATTTTCTTGCCTGAGCTATTAGCGCTTGATCTTGATTGCTTTCTATATTTTCCTTTCTTGCCTTTAATCTGGCTTCTTCTTGATTACATTCTTCCCACAACCTCCTGAACTTAGTTAACTTTCTTCTAGAGAATATTCCTTGGATGAAGGATTCCTAAGAATTTGGAAGACCATTTAATGTGGTCATCGCTATCTCAGATTCTTCAACTGTGTC
The DNA here is from genome assembly GCA_010110895.2 of Picea sitchensis. Taxonomy (NCBI): domain Eukaryota; kingdom Viridiplantae; phylum Streptophyta; class Pinopsida; order Pinales; family Pinaceae; genus Picea; species Picea sitchensis. Next base: position 42,368 of record SNQJ01S0029470.1, on the reverse strand, counting down.
TCCAATAGCTTCAAGGTGTTCTTTAATCTGGGACACTCTTTTGAAGTAGGATTGTATGGTTTCTAAATTTTGCATCTTTACATTATTCAGTTGTGTCCTCAAGGTCATTTTCCGATTGATGTTCTTTCCTTCAAATAGTCATGATAAGGCATCCATCATTTGCTTTGGAGTTTTTAATGTTGAGACATGAGGAATCAAATGGTTCTTGATGGAATCGACAATTATCCTATTTTCTTTGATTAGATCCTTCTTATATTTGGCTTTGGCCTCATCTCCCTCTGGCTCTTCAATATCCTGTTCAAAAAAACTTGCAAGGTCATTCTCTTCTAGAATGAGCATTACTTTGTACTTCCATGCTCGGAAGTCATCGACTCCTTCAATCTTTTTGTCAAGCTTGGTATTGGTAGTCATCCTGCCTGGAACAAGTAAAAATAACAAATAAATTTTCAATACGAGGATCTTAGACCTTACCAGAGAGATTGTTGAGTTAAAGACGAAATCTGTCATAAAATATGCAGTAGCTGCAACTAGGCCTAGGGTTTATGAGGAAACCCTAATTTTTCAACCTTCAAAATTCAAATTCTTATCCAGGGACTAGTTGTGCCCTCCCAAGGAAATCTCCTAGGTGTGGTTACTTTCCCCAACGTCCTCCTTAAATGGGGAAAACATCACACTTAGGGTTTATGTAGAAACCCTAATTTTGTAACAACTGCAACACTAAAAACTAAATCTTGGAGAGGGTGCGCTGAGGCTAGCCACTTATTTATAAACTGTGAGTTTCTCTCTTTTAGGCCTACTCTGATACCATGTTGATATTTTACTTATGAAATTAGCAATTATGCTTCTTATTTTTTATTACAATCATTTAGCACATTAACTCCATATATACGATCATTGAAAGAGAGGCAATCTTAAAAACAAGATAGACACAAAGATTATCCTGGGAAACCTCTAGGGGAAGAAAACCCAAAAAACTTCCACAATATAGATTAGCCAACCAAGAAAAATGATTCTCTCCAAGAGATAACTAACAAAGCAGAAGATCATCTTCTTCTCCTTCACTAGGAAAGAGTAACGCACCACTTGACCAAGATGTATCCAAGAGATAGACCAAAAACCATTATTGACGTCACACCTAGATGCAGTAGCTTTTCCTCTAAGACTTTTGCACTTCTCCTCTTGTTACAAAGCTTATGAGTGAAATAACAAGTGTTGCACTAGCCTCCCTTATAAATAGTAGTCTAGCCTCCCTAAATTAGTTCTGGGCCGACCTATCACTTTACCCTTTTAATTTAAATTTAATTGTCAAGGCACAATAAGGCCGACTTTTACAAAGGCCTAGTAGGGCCATGTTAATAAATATAATATGATAACATTCTCTAGGGTTTGTCTTGGTCAAATACAATAAGGATATCTTTTGAAGCTAGTCAATCTTCAACAGTATCATAACACGACATTTGTCTAGCTCTATACAAAATTGTCGCAAAAAAATGGCAGACCATCTCATACACTGTGGCCTCTGTACCAACGAATCAACATAATGCAAAAGAGAGAAACTAAGGCATTTCCCATCACTGGTAAAGTGGTCTATGGTAGTCACTAACAATGAGAGGCACCTAACCTTCTTTGCACCAAAAGAGGCAATTTTTAGCTGTCCACCAGACACCTGAAAATCAACGGGGGATAATACATCAACCCCAATATATCGATGAGTACATGAGATAAATATCAACTTAGACACCTACTGGGACATCTCATAATTGGGGAAAATCCTCCCCTCTCCTGGATAGCCCATTGATAAAGTAAATATCCTCCTCGATGTGATGGTACCACTAATCCAGACCCACACAAAATCCTTATCGAAGAACACCCCATCGACGGATCATATGCACCAACAACCAATAGTGCCCCTTAAGGGATGTAGTCTCCTCATAGTACTTAAGGAGGCCTACATTCCTCAAGAGAAAATGAGTCGTTGTAGTAATAGGGAGAGGGTACAAATCCCTTTCTCTCTCCCTCACCTCCCATTCCCATACAACATTGTATAGATCCACCCTCTGCTCTTGTTGTTGTTGTTTCTCTCTACACTCATGTCTCTACATTATTAACTTATGAAATACATCAACCTCACTCATACATCATTTTCCTAGTGCCTTTTTCTTGTTATTTCTTTTCACACTTGATTTTTGGTTCCTTCTTAAAGCACACATTTTTCTCAGTTCTCCCTCTCTTAGAGAACAACCTTACTTTAATACCAAATTACGTAGTTAGAGATGTGATATCCCAAATCTATCCTCTACTATGAAATTCCATACTTATAGTTTTATATATGATCAAAGAAAGATAATGCTAAAACAATAAAACATGCACCCAATCACAAAAGTATATACAAAAAATCACATTAACAATGATATGCTCATGTAATAATAGCCAAAATACATTTATACAAGTTCTTATAAAAAAATCTTGGCTCTTAGATGGTTGTGTATACCACTCTAGACTTACCTTTATAACATGATTCTCTATTGCGATTGGTTAACCTGCCTTTAATGGATGTCTTACTCTTTATTCTCATGATCGACTCCTCAATTTCCTTTTTTCAACTCTTCTTCTTCCTCTCTAATTCTTTAGCTTCTAATCTAGATGTTCATATTTGTGCTTGAAGCTTCAACTTTCTTTAATGCATTATCTATGCCTCTTGTATTTTGTCACACTGTTATGTCATTTGTGCTCATCCAACGAGCCCACTATCTCTTTATTTTTTGCACTCCATATCATGCTCTTAATCTTTATTATGTTCCTTGTTGGCATCATCTCTACTCACCTTATAAGCTCACTATCCCTCTACTTTTTGTACTCCTCATCATGTTCTTAATATTTATCACATTTATTGTAACCTTCATCTATGCACTCCTTCCTCATTTGTCATACACTTCTTTCTTCTATATAAAACCTTCACACTACATTTTCTCATCAAACTTACACTTTTCCATTCTTATTTTATGTTGTCTCTCTTTCCAATTGCATACTACATGTGCTCTTAAAATTCTTATAAATACTCAACATAAAATGACCAAATAACATGTTTTGTTCTTATTGTTTTAATTCCTACTTTAGTGGCCAATGTAATATGGGTACAATGCAATGAAACTTCTTCATGGAATAAACGAGAACATGTTCATAGAGATTCTTCTTCATGTTCTCACTTAGGTATTCTATAATTAGAATGTATTGTTGGACAACCTATTACAATAGAACACATAGGAAATCCAATATATATATATAATTTATAGAATATGAAATGTCATCATATAAACTTCCAATTGTGGGCCTCCTTTCCCTAGTGGTCGTTATCACCATCCAGTGGATTGGATCGAGATTTTTCCAACCTAGAGTTTGCACCATAACATTGTGGGATAGATTACCCACTGTCACCTCAGATAAACCCTCCCTCACTTATGTGAAGGACGAATCTGACACAAGGGGGAGTCTCGGGTGACACTAGGGGGGAAATGATATGGAAAGTTATACTTATGAAGAGATGCCCCTATAGGTCAAGTTGCTAAGTGGAACATGGCTTGGTAACAAGTCTCGAGAGTGTTTAAGGTTTCCAAATCTTTGAGTACTTGGAAAGAGTGTTTGTACCTTCCCAGGACACAGGAAAACACCAGATACGAAACCAATATTCCAATGGACAAGCAAGTTGATCTTGTTGTCCCTATTTGCAGCAGTCAACAAAAATATATATCAGCAAGTAAATGATAGTTAAATCTTCTAAATAAGATGCTAAAAGTCTAGTAAATGATGCAATAGATAAGCTAGCAAGTACTAGTATAACTAAAGTATGAAAGCATAAGACTTTAGCAACAAAACAAGGCTATAATAAATAAGTATTGGAGAGATCTATTATCATCCTTATGGCTGTAGAAAACTATTTCTACAACATAAGCTTTCAACCCACAAAATGTACAAGTAAACCACCCAAAAAGTGTGCCGAGACTAGAGATTATTATGGCAGCTTGCTAGCAAATTTTGACAGTTGAAATTTAAGTTATGAATAAAAAAGAGAATGATTTGATGCAACCATAATGGCTATAGCTTTTGTTTATCTATATCTCAAAGAAAACTAAGTAGACCAAAACACCCTAGAGGCTTTAGCAACTGTTAACACCTAGTAAATCCTTCTATGACTCATTTAGAAGGGTACCAAGGTAACCTGTTCAACCTACTTGCAAGTTGGAAGCTAGCCCTTCCAAACCAAAAGATGGCTCTCTCTTACAATCTCAACCCTCCAATGTCATTTCAAAGGTAGGGTGTATTTCTTAGGCAATGGATAAATCTTATGTGGAAATAATAAAGGTTTTTGGAATGTTTTTTTTTTTAAAGAGTTTGGTAAGCTATGAAGACCGCAGTTCATTGGGCATGGATTCAAAGGATTGAAACTGCCAAGAAATGTAAATGTCTCATTAATAGGGTTCAAATGTGTAGAGGAAAGATAGTTGATGCTTTTTAGTTATGGAAAATATGAGATAAAGGTAGAAAGGGGAAAAACAATCCACCTCACTAGAGCATCTAACAATGATGAATTCTAGTGAAGCTTTGGAGGAATGGTAGAGCGCATGGCCCTATGTCCTTGGAGCACCTAATGAGGGTGAATTCCAACTATATTTTGAACAAACACTGGAAAAATTAACACAATATGGAAACTGATATAAGGTCACAATAAACACAGAAATAAAATAACACATTGATACACATCAACACATGAATCTTTGTAATATAAAACCCGACTCTTGCATTAACATCGATGTGCTTCAAAGGAAAATTTTCAATAGCAATGAACTGTCTCCTCCAAAATCCAACCATTCAAACTTGAAGAAAAAAAACAAATTTAAAGAGTGGATCAACAAGAAAGAAAATGAAAGAGGGCAACATTTTGACAGTAGATCAATGGTCTGCCATTGGGCATGGAGTCAACATCACTCTGCAGATCAAAGGCACTATAGTTTCCTATCAGACCAAAAGAGTTATAATGGATGGATGAAGGTATAAGGAAGATAACAGAAAGAAGAAAAACCATTGAGCAAAGATCCTCTCTGCTAAAATGACCCAAAAATTATTAGAACGAAAATCATGCAAGTAGGCAATCACTACAACTCATGAATATCCTACTCATGAAAAAGAATTGATCTTCAACAACTCTAATTCTATTCAAGCAAAATGAAAAGAAGAAATGATAATGAAAGAACACAAATTCTGATAAAGAATTTAAGTGAATCTCTAATGGCAGAAAAGCTAATTACAACAGATCGTCAGTCTTACAATTGAGCAACTAGAGTGCTCCTCCAGCTCTCTCCTCTCTTTGATCGTGAATCCAACCCCACTCTACTCTTGTACCATGAAATATATAGCACTATAGGTCCTTTCCAGATCACCAATTCTAACTCTAACCCCTTTACCAAAATAGAAACAGTTACAAACAGAGAATGACACATTTTAACTGATTTCCTACTTTTCAAGAGGCAAAATTCTTAAAAATAGGCTTCAAAATGCCACTTGTAATTCTCAAACTATAACAATTGTGTAAAATCCAAGAACGGTTTTTTTTATATAAGCTCATTCTAAAGAAAAACCTCTCTAGTTTTCTTGAAATTTATCTCTAGTTGGCTGGAATACGTGTCACAAAAACATGTCTCAAACAGGAAATCATGAAAACTGAAAAAATAGGGCTCAATTATTCCTTTGAATCTCCCAATCCGTGACACTTGTGTGAAAAATGAAAGAGGTTAATGTTATTGAGTCCTTTATTGACAATAACCTCCTTTGGATTTGGAAAATTCATCCTGGTTCACCCATAAATCCTTTTGGAAGTCAACTGGTCAAAATAACCAGTTCAACAGTCTTAGAACAAAGTTTCCACAAGACATTCCGTAGCGCATTTTGTAGCACATTTCGTAGCACCTGTCTAAAGTCGTAGTGCGTGAGATAGTTCATACTCCAAAGGAAAATCAAGTAGCCAAACCCTTCATGACCTCCAAACGAGACAAACAATCTCATGGAGTACCTGATGGCTATGAGGTTGATGCTGGTAATTTTGAATTTGCACTAGGATGCTTGCAACCTATCCAACCTACAACCCTCTTCCTTAACTAGTTCACAATGCCAACTCAACTATAGATTGCATACTCCGAGGAGGACGTTAGTTGATGGTATGACATAATACCAAGAGATATGGTTAAATGTAGGCTCTAAAAACCATAAATCCTCCTTCACATGATCAATTTTATGTGTTAACAACAACCTCATAGCATCAACAATAAACTCCACTTGAACAATATCAATATCTCACTAAATCACGTGTACCAAAGAAAACAATTTATTTCTCCAATGCAAACTTAATATTAGTGCCTTTAAAATTTGGGTGAATGGAGTCTTGAAAGCATGAGTTAGATCAACAAAATCCTTAGACGTGTAAACCCTCTTGCTCCATAGGGTATGCAAATAAAACTAGAGTAAATCAAGGAGGGTGTACACCCTTGTACTCCTCCTAGAAACCTTGCAATAAAAGAATTGTAAACTAGCAAATGAGATGAAACTTAATGGAGGGTGTATGCACTTATACTCCTGTTAGGGTTTCAACCAACAATAACCATGAAACAAACAAGAAGAATTAACAATTGCAGATTTTCCTTACCAATTCCAAGAGAGATGTAAGAACAAAACCTAGTTCACCAAGAAAATTACTATTCATAAGCAAGAGAATAAGTCTCCAAAAGGTGCGCACAACCTTAACTCAATCATTCACCAAGAGATATCACCAAAAATCATTTGCACAAGAGAGAGATACCAAATTTCCCAATTAGGGCACAAATTTCAGCCACTAGTTTTCTCACAATGGGAGAGTTTATGATATCAAAATGAAATGAAATGATATCTATTTATACAAATACTACTACAAGTGTTTGTCCACTTAATTTATGGTAAACCACAAAGTAAGGGGGAAACAACCCTTACTTTCCCCCTTTACATTATAAAATTCAAATTTGTCTTTAAAAATGCACATAAGAAAACCCAAAAGTTGGGGAGTTTAAAATTTCACTTATAATAAGTTGGGGAGTTTACATTGATCACTTGTGAAATTTTAATCATCACAATAGTAACCATTTTGGGAAATCTGGTGCAACAAAAATTCTAGATCAATGTTCCCGAGGAAAAATGTAACATGTTGTAGAATATGGTAGTCAATTTGACTAAGAGTGAGTACTTTAGAGCATCTAATCAAGTAGGATTCAAGTAGAATATGGAACCAATAAAGTAGGATTCAAATTCATCCAAGGAAGCATTGGAAGAAGCAACCAATTGTCATGCCTTTTGCTAGTTTTTATGTTTTACAAAGTACTCAGGGTTTTAGGATTGTTTTGTAGAATCTACACAATTAAGCTCTTATGGGATGTTTTGTATATTGATCTAGTTATGATGTATAACTATATGTTGGAAGATAACTCTTTTGGGGCTTTTGTTCTAAACGTTTTGAGACATACTTTGATGTATTCTTGTTGCGTGCTATGTTGTATCTTTCACTTAATATAAAATCTCTTAGTTATGTTTTTTTTAAGTGTTATATATATTTTTAAATCGACATATGATGATGTAAGTGTTACCCATGTACTTACATGACAATATCTCTATCATACTGGGATGTAGAACTAATACCTTTTGGTGCAATAATTTAAAAATAGTTTACATCCACCTTTTGTGTGGAATTACCACCACTACATATGCTTCTAATGCCTCATCCTCAACCAAAATTATTTCTATTAGCATTACAACTTAACTTTTTCTCTACTTTTAGTGCAAACTTATAGGCATCCTCTAATGAAAGAAACTTATACAGACTTGTATTGAATTGCAAATTTCAATCCATTAGTATACATTGAGACTTGTTGGCCTTTGTCCTCCTCATGTATAGTGTGTGTCAGTATATCGTAGGATTATTTTTGTACCCTTCTATGCTCATCTCCTTATGCCTTTGGTTTTTCATATTCTTCAACAATGTTTGGCTATAATCCATGAGAAAGTACACGTCTCACAACTTTGGAACCATCTTTATCCAACTTCTTATCTTCTCTTTAGACTTCTAAATCTACTTGTAATGAATGTCGAAATCCCATCAAGTAGTAATGTAACCCTTCGACTACACATCATTAAATTACATTCTATGAGGTCTTCCATCCTTTCAAGATCAAAATATATCTTCCCATCATTGAGCCAACCGATTAATTTCTCTACTTTCAAGCATACCGTAATGAGACACTTCAATCTTTGCATGTTTCCTTCTCTTGAGCAACCTCACAATTTGGATTGTGACATCTCTTTTGTCTACTTCCCTTTCTTCCACTTCTTCTGCTTTTGAGGGAGTCACTTTGGAATCTATTTTATTGTTGTCTATTATCCATATCCTCTATTTTATTGTTTTCTAAAAAAAAAAAAAATACTTTTTCTTTCCTGACAAGAATATTTGTGCTTCTTGGGCCTTCTGGAACTCTTCAGGGTCTCTGTTAGTGGTCTTTGTTAGTTTCAGTTTAACTTACTCTTTGTAAAGGACCCCTGTTGTTTCTTCATATTATTTTGTTTGCTTTAGAGGTTTAGAGTCGACCTATAAGCGTTAGATCCTCCTGTGGATTCTATTCAATCCATGTTGTCAGGAAGTGGTTTAGGGTCTATATGAGTTTTGGGGTTATTTTCTCTTTATCCAGTTTATGCTTTGAAAAAAATATATATCTTTTACTTCTATTTTTCTTTTCTAAGAATTTCAAAAAATAAAAAAATATTGCATTCAATTATGCATTTAGTTTGGTAATTGTAGCATAGGTTGTCTTTTTACAAAGGAAAATAGTTCTTTTTCAAAGTTCCTTTCTTGTTATTTCCCTAAAAGTTTAGTAGTTTGCATCATAAAACAAAAAGCTCATTCAAGGAAACTTTTTGCATTATAGGATCTTGGAATACTATTTTGAGAAGTTTGCATTTACAAATATTTACAAGCCATTTCTTTCAATTTGAAGAATCTAGTTTGTTTTTTCACGAATGCTCTAAAGTATTTCTTCTCTTTCATATCTTCCAAAAACCATAAGTTGCACGCCCGTACCCTTTTGAGTAAGTCAAGCCAATAAAAATCAACACTTAACACTTAAAATCAATTAGAATTTTTGTTTGTAGTGTGGAGAGGAAACTCTTCAAGGTAATCTAAACAAGCATAGGAGTCTATGATAGGGAGTGTCAGATTCCAATATTGTAAGAGTCCACTGGGACCTCCCTATATCATAGGGACTAAACATGAGGTCGCGTAAGGAAAGGTGGAGGAGATAACCTCTCCAAAGTTGGACCAAGCATAGTGGGGATTGTATATTGAGAGTCCTTCTTGGGAATTAAATTGATTGCATTTGACTATGCAGCTTCATGGGCCTTGAATCCATTCCCGATCTTCAGTTTTCTTCCAGACCATTTGCCTTTGGTACCCATGAAAGGCTTCATACTTTGTTATCCTGCTCATTACAATCAACCCAACTGTCGAATGTACCCGATTGGTGACTGATTGTGAGATGGTAACCTAGTTGCCTGTTTTTAGGGACTTACACGGGTGACTGCGGGGGTTTACCATGATACCCAGGAAGACGTCGGATCACGCTTTGGAGAGTATGCCCAAACAGTGTTTTGGTGTTCGAATTACACTTGCGCCGGTAATTTTCTCTAGTGTTGATTGGCATAATTGTTCTTCCTACTAGTCAGTGGTTTGCTTCATTTTTCGTTAGGAACTTTTTATTGTGTGCTTTATGTTTCACGCTAGCTAAAACTTATAGTGTCGGTTGATCATTTCACAAGGTGGAATATAAACAACTTCGTCGTTCACTTAGGCTTCAGGGCCTACTGTCGGTTACTTTGGAGCCACCTTTGCCAATGTTGAGGCGCAACCTAGATCAAGAAGTCTCATTCAAAGCTATCGGGCCACGTGAAATTGTACTCGAACCAACTCCGAGAGAAGAATTTCCTGCACTAGAAGAATCCATTGTTCCTGACCTTGATACCGAAGGTTTTAGGCCAACAAACCTCTATCACTGACTTATTGACACCACTTCTAATTTAGATAGTCCCTCTCGAGGTGACTTCACATGAACAATAGTTCGTTTGACAAGCAACGATGGAAGCAACTAGTTCTACTTCGTCAGGGAGTCCACATACTCCTATATATAATTTTGTAGAAGGGGGAATTATACCTCCTCCCCCACCTTCGCATGTTAGGACTACTACCATCCAGACGCCCACTACTTTGGGCAGTGGCACAATCCCATCGACGACTTTAACCACTATTCCCTTCGTCTAGAATGCGTATGACTCTCCCTTTTCATATGGGATGTCGGGTTTTGACTCCAGTTTGGTTCTAACATACTCTACTCTACATACCATTGGTTTGGGGCAGGGAGGTCTAATGCTCCCTTGCAAGGACCCACCACAGGCACCACTTCCCCATTCAATGCTATCCCTATAATGAGGATCGAGGTGATGAGGCGACAGGGAGGAGGTAGGGTGCCAACACCCTACAATGAGGACTTCCTCTACTGGTGGCGATGACAGGTCATCGCTCTACATGACTATCCCTACGAGGGGATCAACCTTAGAGGAGATCCATACATGCCACTCCCACAAAGATCCGCCTATAGTGACATAGGTAAGTAAAACGTTTTTACATATTTCAATTTTTTTTGTATTTTTGTATAGTGAGGACAAAAATATTTTGGGATGGTGCTTAAGTATTGACTAGAATTTATGTACTACAGACGTGGGTCCGCGATGGCCATAGGGTTTTCCTCGACATCAATGGATAAATCGGGGAGACGAGGTGGCGGGAGGAGAGGTCGAGAAATTCCTACAGAATGTGCAGGGAAACCTGTTGCGTCTGACTCACAGGATACCCATGGTTCAGGTAGAAGATCTACCTGAAGCCATGCAACGAAAAGTGGTTGGTGTACCTAGGGCATGGGTACGACTCTTTCTGTGTCTCACAAATGTCGTGGTTTGCTACCATTAAACACAGTCGGCACCACGAGCGTAGATGTCATGGGATATTATGATACCCACTGTACATGTGTATTGAGGGTGTTAGCCCCATTTTGTACTATAAACACCATATTTTTTGAAATATATAAAAGATGATCTTCGACTTTACTTATATTTTAGAATGTGTAGATTGATTAAATGATTTTCCCTTCTTTTAATCATGTGAAAAATGCCAATCTAAAACAAAGTTAGCATAAGCATCAGATACATGATTAGAATTCCTCGGAATATGATAATATGTAATGAAATCAAATTGTCATTCTAAAATATATACCCATAGGAATCGTCAGAGTAAAGTAGGATCACACACGCGGTAACATCCATTCAACTGACGTACTACTAACTGGGAATCCAAGTGAACTTCTAGTGAACGAATGTCATGTGAGATAGCATCACGTAAAAGTTCTATAACGACGCTATATTCGGCCACATTATTCGTGGATGGCCCTAGGCATATGCCTCCTGAAGACACCAGTAGACCCTCGGGTGAATAAACCACCCAAGCAACGGAAGCCAAGTTCCGTGTGTGACGACTACCCCTGTCTGCAAATCCTAAGTAGCCTGACGTCTCCGTTGACATCTGTCAACCAAGTGAAAACTCGATAAGTAACCCGAAGAAGGAAAACAAAAGAGATATATACACTAAATTACATTAGTATACAAAGAGTTCCACTCAAGCTTGGGGCTCAAGCATAGTATCTTTTCAAGTAGAGCCAATTTCTGGGCTCGACCAACTTATTCCCTTCGTAATATTCTAACTCATAGACTCCTTTTTCTAGAACACATCGCATGATATAAGGACCATGCCACATGGTTTTAAACTTGCCTACCCCCAACGGTTCTTTGGCTTGATTGTACAAGAGGACCAAGTCACCCTCAAAGTACAACCGAGGGCAACCAGACTTATCATATTGAACCTTGACACATCATTTGTTTGCCTCGATAGCCGTAGAGGCATCTCAATGCTACTCATCGAGACTCTCTAGGTCTACAAGGCGTCGCTTGAGATCGAAAGTGTCAGGTAGGAGCGCAACTGCCAACTTAAGAGAAGGGATTTTGCATTCAATGGGTAATATTGACTCCACACCATGTACTAACTGAAAAGGGGAAAATTAGGTGGAAGTCTTGATCGAGGTTCGGTATGCCTAGAGTGCAGGGTATAACATGATGTGTCAGTTGGATTTACTATGACTGGCAATGTTTTGCAAAATGGTCTTGAGAGACTTGTTGACGACCTCTACCTGCCCATTTTCATGGGGATAATAAGGAGAGGAATGACCATGTTTAAACCCCATCTTAGCTGCTAGTTCATCCATCATTTCATTATGAAAGTGACTTCCATGGTTAGTGACAATCTCACTCGGGATACCGAACTGGGCCATAATTTGATTGAATACGAAGAAAGTTGCAGTCTTTCTGTCAGATTTAACTGTAGGCATGGCCTTGACCCACTTAGTAAAGTAGTCAATGACCATGATAATGTGTTGATGCCCCCAAACCAAAGTTGGTTTGCAATCAACGAAATCTACCCCCCACTTGGTGAAGGGACCAACGGTAATGACTGGGTGAAGGGGGGTTGGATGTGAGCACATTTTTTGAGTGAACATCTAGCAGGGGTGACACTTCTTAACCTCTTCAATACAATCCTTAAATATAGTAGGCCATAAATAATCGACTCGCAAATTTTTTTGGGTTGTTGCAAGCCCGGATAGATGACCACCACAAGTCCCACTGTGGAAATCATTTAGTACAGACTCAACTTCTTCGTGAGTTAAACAACAACGCAAGATATCATCTATTCCTATACGATACAAGGTGTCACTGATGATAGTATATTTCTTAGCTTGATATCTTATACATTGTCGATCATCTCGTGAGAGATGTTGAGGGAACTTCAAAGTCTGTAGATAGAGAACAATGTCTCCATACCAGGGGTCAGATGAAGAGACAAGAAAAATGTGTTCATCTGCAAACCAATCAACATGGATAACGTCCTCATATAATCATGGAAAATCAAATATTAACTCTACAAAGACCAGGGATTTCTTGGATTTCACGAAAGCGAAATTGAGATCAAACTCCTGTAAATTGACAATCCATTTATTATATTTTCCCCCTATGATATGTGGGGTAAGGAAATATTGAAATGGATTGACATCAACAACCATCGTAGTCTTACAAAGCAATATGTAGTGACGCAAACACTAGATTGTGTGAACGACAACCAAAGCTAGCTTCTCAACGTTGGTGTAATTGAGTTCAGGACCGAGTAAAGTTTGACTAAAATAGTAAATGGCATGCTCACGAAGCTCATCACCCTCCTGAACCATGACCATACCAATCGTATCCTCATACAAGACGATATAAAGTGAGTAATCTCTACTATAGTAAGGTGGCTTCAGCAGAGGTGCTGACACCAAAGCTTTCTTCAAAGCATCAAAGGACTCCTGAGCTCACTCATCCCAGATAAAAGGGGTGTCCTTCTTCAAAAGACACATGAAACCTTTAGTGATAGTGGCATAGTTCACTATAAACCTATGAAGAAAGTTATCTTTCCCCTATAGAACCTGAAGTTGTCTAATCGTGCGTGGGGGAGGCAACCGAAGTATTGTCTCAACCTTAAGTGGATCTACCATGATCCCAGTCTCAGAAACTAGAAAACCTAAAAGACGAATAGACTTAACGCAAAAGATGCACTTGTGAGGGTTCAACCAGATTCTATAGTAACGACATCTTTCAAAAACAAGTCGAAGATGAGTAACGTGATCCGCTCTCTTGCGAGAGTGAGCAACAAGGTCATCAAGGAAGGCTTCGACTATGTGCTTAAGATCGTGAAAGGTGAAAGTCATGGCACGCTGAAAGGTTGCTCCAACATTTTTAAGGCCGAAAGGCATCTTCCCATATGCAAAATTACCCCAAGGACAAATAAATGACATCTTGTGTTCATCCTTGGGTTTAATTAGAATTTGATTATATCCTGAAAATCCATCCATAATGGAAAATACTTCGCTTCCCGTACACTCGTCGAGAATATGATTGATGAAAGGTGTGGGAAAGTTATCTTTAGGACAAGCCTTGTTCAGATCACGAAAATCTATACATACGTGGATGGTTCCTTGCTTCTTATCTATAGGAATGATGGTTGATACCCCTTCGGTTAAAGGAACCAGGTAGATGAAGCCAACATTAAGTAGCTTCTCAACCTTTGTCTTAATAGCAGGGGTCTTTCGAGGGTTGACAACTCTAAGATGTTTCCGAACATGTTTAGCATCCGAATAAGTTTTAATATCATGTTCGACAATATGAGGGTCGATCCCTGACATCTCTTCATAGGACCAAGCAAATATGTCTCGGAATTCCTTGAATAGTTCGATGTAGAACAAGATTTCTACTGGTGGACATTTTGCACCGATATTTACATTTTCAACCTTACCAGGGGTAGGAGAGATGTCGATATGGACGGTAGGAGAAATGCTCACCATATTTCCTTCAGCATAAATGTCATGCGTATTAAGTGGAACTACAACCTGACTGACTATCTTGCTCAAAGTAGATCGGAAATCATCATGTTCGATTCTTTCAATCTCTGGGAGAAAATAAGAGCGATGATGCATATCATTCCAAGGTTTGTCAGAACCGTTCATGGCTTCGATGATGGTTTCGTCTGAAGGAAAAGTCCTCTCGAGGAAATCATGTGAACAAGACAATGAGGTGGTCCACATGGTCCTGAAAACGGGATCCTCCTCGTCCATCGACGAGGGAACAGGATCAGGATCGACAGAAGAGTCAAGAATAAACTGATACACAATCTATGCCGTCGATAGTGGAATGGCCATCCCAACATCTGACTGACCTTCACAAGACGAAGTAAGGAAAGGTAGGGTCCACAGATCATTAAAATAAGATGTACGGAAAGGAATGGACCTCCCAGTCGAGACATGCCTACTGGACATGGCATAAATGTGATGGTTCGGTGCTGAAAATTCGAAAGTAACCATAAGAGAAGGATACATTCCAACACCGATATTCTCAGTTGCCGGCTGAGAATTGTCGATCATAGGGATCGACTATCCAAGAGATGCATTAGGACTAGAGCATGCAAAGGATAACTTATCGATCATCACAATATTCCCTTCACGAGCAAAGCAAAGAGTACGGAAGACAAACGACATGATGAATATCATAGCATAAGTCCAATTGCGACCTAGTAGCAAGTTATAATCAAGAGGCACATCAACTACCTCCACTTCCACCTCTACCATCTTCCCACCTAACTAGACTGGAAAGGCAGGAAGAATACCATGAGGGTGGAAGGAATGACCATCAAAAGAAGTCAACATGTTCGATGACTTGGAAACGGTCAGAGAACCGAGAGCCTTCCAACAAACCAGAGACATCACACACGTAGCAACGCCTTCATCAACGACCTTACATTTGATGGTATACTTGGAATACTCCACGTGGATTTGTAAAGCCACATGGTAAGACAAGCGAGGCTTAACATCTATGACGTCAAACTTGATAACCTTTGAGCCACTGGGTTCTAGAGTGCTCCTAAAGTAGAGAGTAAGGCATTCATCTGTGAAGGACACATCTGGAGTACCTCTTGTTATTACTCCAGGAAACTCTTCTAGGTTGAGCTCGGAGATGCCTGGTAACTTAACTAATTATCTCAATGATTAACTCAATGACGGGTATGGGGTTGGATCAAGATGAATATCTACTAAATGGACTATTTATTGAAGACTATCTAGTGATATTCAAACAATATAAGGCTCTCAAGAGATGAAATCAGACAAGTTGTTTATCAAATAGAACAGAATCTAATCACCTAACCAAATCACACATATATAAAACAATAAGTATGATGGGTCCAGAAACTAGGACAACCACTTATGATTCTTTGCTTAGCAATCAAATAGTGAGATGACAGTCACCTAAGGATCATATAAGCATAGACAAAGAATAACATTCACTCATAAGTATAGACAGATAGGAAAGAAGAGATCTGATCACATCAATGAAAGAAGCTTATAGGCTTGAATATATTTAAGAGCAAGTCTTTATTACAGTAGCAACATAGTGAATCCAAAATCGAACCTTCAGCCTCAAGGACTGAATTTACCCCTCCTTTTCTACATCAATAGTCTATGGCTTTATAGCCTTTACATGAGAAATCTAGATCCTGAAAAGTAGGATCAAATTTACTTAAAATAGACAGTCAAAAACTGTCACAAAAGAATAGGAAGAGATCCTAAAAACTAGATCAACTCCTTATCTTTTATGATCTTTATCTCCTTCAAAATATTTTCCAAGTGTAGAAAACCTTTCAAGGCTGTTGAATATCCATAGAAAACTGGATGGGTCGAATTTGTTATTTTTAGCCAAAAACTGTTTTCTGTGCCCAGAAAATAGGTGGTTATTTCCATTTTGCCACCATCTAAAACACCTCATACATAAAGACAAAACCTTAAATATGATGTATTTAATTATCATGCATCTTAAGAAACCATTCTTGAGAAGTTTGTCTTAGAAAAATTTAGATCTGGGAAAAAATACGACCTCTCTGCCATGTCTGTGCTTTTGGTGGCTAATGAACAGTTGAAATGTTCGCCTAAGCCACCGAAAATTCTAGAAATATTCCTCTCAAAGATTCATCCATATCTGTCAAATAAAAATAGATTTTGGAAAACTGAGAGAAGATTTTGTAGATCGGTTTTTTGTGAGAAAAAACCTCTCTCAGTTATTTGAGATTCGTTTTTATTTGCCCATGATCTTCATTTTAAAAACATATGTCAAACAGGTAAATTTTGAGATTCAAAAATTAGGGCCGATAGATGAATTTGATTCTCCCAATATATGACACCTGAAGGAAAATTGAGAGAGGGTATTGGTATTTGACATGTTAGGCACAAAAACCTCCGACCGTTTCTCAAAATAATCTTCAAGTTGCTCAAAATTATCGTTCTAAAATGATGACGAAACCTAGTAAAAACACATAATTTATGTGCTTTCAGTGGCTAGGAGAGCCCCAAATTTCGCATTTAAGCTGTCGAAAGCTAGGATTTCGATGGATTAGAAGCCCTTTTGAAAAAGCGCTTAGCCCCTGAAACCTGAGTTTTGATTTGTTTGAAGAAAAAATGAAATCTAATGTTTTTCAAACTTTATTACAGACATAAGGCTCTAAAAAATGAACCTTAAAAAATTTAGAAAAGTATTTTTCAATGATGTCCTATCACCTAAAATTAACAAATTTGACTATGTCATTTGAGGAGATAACATCTGGCTCCAACTGGGATGGAGACCTCCCTACGATGTTTCCAAGAACCTAATAGTTCCAGTCGCCTTTAACATTGGGCATGGAGTAATCTGGCTTTTACAACTGATCTTTTGTGAACCTGTAGCTTGCCTGTAGCTTATATCTGTAAACCTTCAAAACTTCCATTTTCAAGATCTACCTTTATTCATATAAACTGACTACCATTTCTACTGCAAAATGGAAGAAAATAAATGCTCAGGCAACGAGCTTATTTCCTACCCTACTCTACTCTAACCAACTCTGCAATTGGTTAAGTGGATGCTGACTTCCATAACAACCATTCAAGCAATTTACAAATTGAAGAAACTTTTTCTCTATCATTGATCAACAGTTGAGTTCTGAAATGTAACAACAACAATAATAACTCTTTATGGAAACCATACTCACCTGAAAACATGGGCGAGCTGAAGAAATTTGAAACCTTCCTTCTCTCTGAAAAATATAGCTCCATGAATGTTTCCATCGGATCCTTGAAAGGAAGATCAGAAACATGTTGGTCTTTGGGAAACCACTGTACATCTATAACAACCTCTTGTTCAACCATGACTGTTCCTTTGCTAGAAGACTGATCACCTTCTAGTTCTCTTATAATCAGATCTTGATCATCAATCATTAGAACTTTTTCTTCGGAAAAGTATTCAGAAAATGATGACAGAGCAATGTTTAAATGACAAGGATTATGATCAGATAGGAACATGTAGTTTCCAGTGTAATCATTGGTTACCAAAGATTCATTCTGATTTACAAACTGATCACAAACTTTAGACTCATACCTGTCTCTGGAGAATTCTGCAAATACTAAAAAATATGATTCTAAATCTGAAATGAACTGACATGCTCACTGTTGTTCCAAATCTGCTTCGACCTCATTACTCTCCTGCTCATAATATGAAGTATACTAACATTCGACTTTCTCATGTGCTTGTAGGTTTTCAGAGTCAACCTGCATTCTGATCCACTTGGATGCATGAATGTTCTCCTCTACCTCTTATGCATCTTGAAACAACTGGGTTAAGGATGAAGACTTCCTTTCTAGCAAAAGAAGGGCAAGTTCTGAATGAAGACCTATAACATAATGTATCATGGCAGTCGTCTCTGTAGGGCGGACCTCCAAAGGCATGTTATGGTATATGTTGAAAAATCTTCGATTGAAGATAGACAAATCTTCATCTTGCTCTCCCTTCAAAGCATAAAAATCAACAAGGTATGAATCTGGTGATTTGTACTCACCCCAATACTTCAAGAAAGCATTAAAGAACTCGATCCAAGATCCAATAGAATCAACTCTCAGACCCTTAAACCATGCAGCAACATCTCTGATCAAATATTTAGAGACAAATCTCATGATCACATCTTCATGAACAATCTCAAAACGCTCAACAAAATCCTCAAAGGATTCCAAGTGCCTCTCAACTGAAACTTGATTCTCTCCAAAAAAATGGGGAAGGTATTCATAACAGTCAAGAGGATAAGGATGAAGGATACATGGCAACCTCAAAGGATTGAACATCTTCATCTTGATCTTAATTTGAAAAGCAGTGGGCTTCTCTTGAGGGATGAGAGGTTGATGAAAAGGTTTAGTAGTAATGAAAACAGGAACTGAAGTCTGAGTAGGTTTAGAATCATTCTTAATTTCCTCCATGTTATATGGATGATCAGTTTCAAAAGGAATCTGGATACAGTGATTGTCCTTATGAAAGAGCCACAGTTCTTCAATGGAGTCACGAGATATAAAATTTCAACCAATAAAATGTCCAGGCTTTGTCTATCATCAAAGTTGGATCTATGTCTATCATCAAAGTTGGATCTATGTCGTGTCCCAAGGTAGTTGAGATTCAATCTCCTCTCCCCGACAAAGATGCCAATTTGTTATCACTCCAGGAAAATCTTCTAGGTTGTGCTCGAAGATGCCTGGTAACTTAACTAATTCTCTCAATGATGGGTATGGGGTTGGATCAAGATGAATATCTACTAACTGGACCATTTATTGAAGATTGTCTAGTGATATTGAAACAGTATAAGGCTTTCAAGAGATGAAATCAGACAAGTTGTTTATCGAATAGAACAGAAGCTAATCACCTAACCAAATCACACATATATAAAATAATAAGTATGATGGGTCCATAAACTAGGATAACTACTTATGATTCTTTGCTTAGCAATCAAATAGTGAGATGACAATCACCTAAGGATGATATAATCATAGACAGAGAATAACATTCACTCATAAGTATAGACAGATAGGAAAGAAGAGATCTGATCACATCAATGAAAGAAGCTTATAGGCTTGAATATATTTAAGAATAAGTCTTTATTACAGTAGCAACATAGTGAATCCAAAATTGAACCTTCAGCCTCAAGGAATGAATTTCCCCCTCCTTTGTTACATCAATAGTCTATGGCTTTATAGCCTTTATATGAGAAATCTAGATCTTGAAAAGTAGGATCAGATTTACTTAAAATAGACAGTCAAAAACTGTCACAAAAGAATAGGAAGAGATCCTAAAAACTAGGTCAACTCCTTATATTTTATGATCTTTATCTCCTTCAAAATATTTTCCAAGTGTAGAAAACATTCCAAGGCTATTGAATATCCATAGAAAACCAGATGGGTCGAATTTGCTATTTTTAGCCAAAAACTGTTTTCTGTGCCCATAAAATAGGTGGTTATTTCCATTTTGCCACCATCTAAAACACCTCATACATCAAGACAAAACCTTAAATCTGATGTATTTAATTATCATGCATCTTAAGAAACCATTCTCGAGATGTTTGGCTGAGAAAAAGTTAGATTTGGGCAAAAATACGACCTCTCTGCCATGTTTGTGCTTTCGGTTGCTAATGAACAGTTGAAATGTTCACCTAAGCCACCGAAAATTATGGAAATATTCCTCTCAAAGATTCACCCATATCTCTCAAATAAAAATATATTTTGGAAAACTAAGAGAGGTTTTTGTATATCAGTTTGTTTTTAAAAACAACCTCTCTCAGTTATTTGAGATTCGTTTTTATTTTCCCGTGATCTTCATTTCAAAAACATGTGTCAAACAGGTAAATTCTGAGATCCAAAAATTAGGGTTCAAAGATGAATTCGATTATCCCAATCTATGACCCTTGTAGGAAAATTGAGAGAGGTTATTGGTATTTGACATGTTAGGCACAAAAATCTCCGACCGTTTCTCAAAATGATCATCTAGTTTCTCAAAATCATCGTTTGAAAATGATGACTCAACCTAGTAAAAACACATAAGTTTTGTGCTTTCAGTGGCTAGGAGAGCCCCAAATTTCGTGTTTAATCTGTTGAAAGCTAGGATTTCGGTGGCTTAGAAGACCTTTTGGAAAAACCGCTTAGCCACCAAAACCTGAGTTCTGATTTTTTTGAAGAAAAAATGAAATCTAATGTTTTTCAAACTTTATTACAGGCATAAGGCTCTAAAAAATGAACCTTAAAAATTTTAGAAAAGTATTTTTCAATGACCTCCTATCACCTAAAATTAACAAATTTGATTATGTCATTTGAGGAGATAACACCTCCAAATCCGACATCACACAAGGGGTTTGACCCAGGTCCTCAACAATGGAGTAGTTTTGGGCAACTCTAACATTTAGATTATGGGTAGAGAACTTGAGTACTCCTTTCAAAATACGAGGTGGTGTCTCTATTTTCTTAATCTGTAAAGTCGTCTTCGAAGGAGGAGGAGATTCTATACCAGGAATAGTTTGTTTAGAACTATAGTCTCGAGCTCGAGTGGCTATATTGATTTTCGCATAGACCATGTTGATACATAAATGGTCGCCATCTTGCGACTGCTGGATTTGACCTCCACCAACCACATTTCCAGAGTTTGAGGAGCTCGAGGCTAAGTGTTGATTATGAGAGAATGTATTCGTCAACACGATGAGGGATTGAACTAATAGCCTCGCAACTTCTGCAAGTTTGGGGCACAATGGGTAAGGTGATCATCTGTGCAAATATTACAGGGAAACTTCACCTTACGTTTTTCTCGTTTGCCCTCTCCAACATTACTACTCGACTTCTCATTATTATTATTATCCTTGGGTTTATTACCATTTTTCCCACCCTTACGGTTGTTACGTCCTTTCTTATTCTTCCCTCTTGGTCGCTAGTTACCTTTCGGGTTGGCCGATGATTGCACTGAGTGTACATCTGCCGACTGGGTGGAGTTGGAGGATACGGACGAGGCTGGTCCTCCTACAGACTGGCTTAAAGACAACTCTTTCAACTGGTTTGTCACCGAGTCTACAGACTTTACATTGGTGGAACCTACGATGTCGTCGGCATGAGGTCCAAGTTTTTTCCTAGGGTTAGAAGTAGACCGTGGTGCGTCAGGAAGAAGGTGGTATAACATCCCAGACTGAGCATATATCAAATCTAATTGTTGGGCCCTAAAAATTATTTCTTCTTCAATGGTAACCCCAGAAGTAGCAATGTCCTTCGATATAGGAGCGTACAAAGACTTAAGAAACCATTCTAAAATAAAGGTCAGGGGTATAAGGGTCTTAGTCAACCTCTTCCGTCTACACCACTTCTGGATATGGTCTGAGATATGAGTGGCGGTGTCTTGACATAAAGTAGACAAGAGCTCTAAGCCAACATCATAAGGGATGGGAAACTGGAAGTGGTTAAGAAATACCATTACCAACTGACTAAAAGTCCCATATGCTCCCTTTGGTAGCTCAATATACCATTTCACAGCAACTCCGATGAGGGTGTGTTGAAATAATCTCAAACGAATAGAATCATCATTAAGGGAGTTCGATGAGCACCAAAGGTGAAAGGTCATGACATGATCACCTGGATCCTCTCCATTCTTACCCTCGAACTTCGGGAAGTCGGAAGGAAGTTTGGTGAAGACCGGGGGCCATGTAGGATCTTGAATCACAGGGTCATTCATTAACTTAGCCAAATCTGACAGATTAAGCGTGGCCAAAAAAGAGAGATGGGGTTGCGACATCTGGCCCTAACCTCTTGGGAAAGATTGCGCTTGTGGATTTGCAGGCCATCCAAGGTTCTGGTAAACATCATGTCCTTGTCCGACATTATAAGTCCCTCCTCCGAGCTGATTCATATAAGGTGGGTTGGGCATCATTCCAGCCGGAATGTTCTATTGAGGGTTATAGAAATTGCCCCCATTCGGATTAGATCCAGGTTGGGGGTTGCCCAAAGTGTGAAACTAATATCCTCCATATTGGAAACCGAAGGATAAGGGTGGATTCATCATGCCAAAAGAATTGGTCGAAATCTGTGTCGAGGAGGTAGGATTGTAGGACGAAACTTGAGCCGAAGCTTGTCCTCCAGGTTGATAATTCCACCCAGAAGTAGGAGGATTGGACCTAGGGTTAAAAGCAGGGATACCTCCCATATTAGGAGTCATTTGAGGGATTTGAGATCCACCAAATGAAAAAGGAGTGTAGGGAGGTGTACTACCCCCAATCCCAAAGCGCATTAGGGCCAGCAGCTGGGATGGAGCTAAAAAACTGCAAGGTGAAGTTAGCCATACCATAAGAAAATGGACAAGAAGCCATAGGGATGGACTGAACATTGTAGCCCGGTGAGTGGCCAAGAGACTCAAAGGGGTTCGAGGTGGTAGCATGATAATTAAATATAGGTCAAGCCATAGTAATGATAGGTGCCTCTGACACTACGACCATGGAGGTTGCTGGAGTCGAAGGGGTACCATTAACTATAGTATGTATGGGAGTCGAAGGGCTCCCGATATTTTGAAGACTAGGTTTAGTACTAATCCTTGTAGAATCACAAGTCTGAATGGTGGATGTGTTTGTACCACGTATAATCATTCGACGCCTTTTAGAAGGCAAGGAAACGAAATCCAGTGGTAACTGTAACAAGCGATGGGACCGGCGGGGAGGCTGGTCCGACTCCACGATGACTTAAGACTCTAAAAGATAAAAAAATATATCCTAAGGCCAACTAGTAATCAAAGAGCATGGAGGAATTTTGAAGGTTTATGGAGTTTTGTTTGTTGCAGTAGGCATCAGGGCCGCTGATGTTCTACGTAGTGCAGTGCACGAGACCCACAGTGTATGATTGGTGTTACTCACTACTGACAAATATGAAAAGCCAGCTGAAGGAGTGCAAACAGGGGGATAAAAGAAATTTTGGGTTTGCCTCCATCTTGTGTATTTTCCTTTTTTGAGCGGGTTCAAGTTTTGGGACCTAGAGTGGAGATCTTTCCTCGAGGACCTCATGATCCAGGCATGGCACGGTGGACCGAGGTGATGAGGCGGCAGGGAGGGGGTAGGGTGCAGACACCCTACAATGAGGACTTATTCTATTGGTGGCAGTGACAGATCATCGCTATATATGACTATCCATACGAGGGGATCGAATTTAGAGGAGATCCAAACATGCCACTCCCACCAGGATCTGCCTACAGTGACATAGGTAAGTAAATTTTTTTTACATATTTTAATTTTTTTTGTATTTTTGTATAATAAGGACAAAAATATTTTTGGATGGTGCTTAAGTATTGACTAGAATTTATGTACTGCAGACGTGGGTCCGCAACGGCCAGAGGGTTTCCCTCAACATCGATGGGGAAACCGGGGAGACGAGGCGATGAGAAGAGAGGCCAAGAGAGTCCTATAAAACATGCAAGGCAACTTGTCGCCTCTGACTCACAGGATACCCATGGTTCAAGTAGAATATCTTCCTGAAGCCATGCAACGATAGGTGGTTGGTGTACCCAGGGCATGGGTACGACTCTTTCGGCGCCTCGCAAATGCCGTGGTTTTATACCATGACACACATCTGGTGCCACAGGCGTAGATGTCGTGGGATATTATGATACCGACTGTATATGTGTATTGAGGGTGTTGCCCCCATTTTGTACTATAAACACCATAGTTTTTGAAATATATAAAAGATGATCTTCGACTTTACTTATATTTTACAATGTGTACATTGATTAAATGGTTTTTTTTCTGCTTTTAATTATGTGACAAATGCCAATCTAAAACAAAGTTAGCATACGCATTGAATACATGATTAGAATTCCTTGGAATATGATAATATGTAATGAAATCAAATTGTCATTCTAAAGGACGCACCCGTAGGAATCGTCCGAGTAAAGTAGGATCACGCACGCGGTAATGACCATTCAACCGACGTACTACTAACTGGGAATCCAGGTAAACTTCTAGTGAATGAATGCCATGTGAGATAGCATGGCGTAAAAGTTCTATAATGATGCTATATTCGACCACATTATACATGGAAGACCCTAGGCATACACCTCCTGAAGAGACTAGTAGACCCTCGGGTGAATAAACCACCCAAGCAGCGAAAGTCAAGTTCTGTGTGTGACAACTAGCCTCGTCTGCAAATTACACTAAATTACATTAGTATACAAGGAGTTCCTCTCAATATTGGGGCTCGAGCGTAGTATCTTTTCAAGTAGAGCCCATTTTTGGTCTTAGCCAAGTTATTCCCTTCGTAATCTTCTAACTCATAGGATCATTTTTTTAGAACTATAGTCTTGAGATCGAGTGGCTATATCGATTTTCGCATCGACCATGTTGATACATCAACGATCGCCATCTTGCGACTGTTGGCTTTGACCTCCACCAGCTGCATTTCCGGGGTTTGAGGAGCTCGAGGCTAAGTGTTGATTATGAGGGAATGGATTCGTTAGCATGACGGGCGATTGAGCTAATAGCCTTGCAACTTCTGCAATTTTGGGGCACAATGGGTAAGGTGATCATCTGTGCAAAACATACAGGGAAACTTCACCTTACGTTTTTCTCATTTTCCCTCTCCAACATTACTACTCGTCTTCTCATTATTATAATTATCCTTGGGTATATTACAATTTTTCCCACCCTTACAGTTGTTATGTTCTTTCTTCTTATTCCCTCCTGGTCGTTGGTTACCATTCGAGTTGGCAAACGATTTCACTAAGTGTACATACACAAACTGTGTGGGGTTGGAGGATACAGATGAGGCTGGTCCTCCTGCAGATTGGCTTAAAGACAACTCTTTCATCTGGTTTTTCACCGAGTCTGTGGACTTTACTTTGGTGGAACCTACAATGCCATCGGAATGAGTTCCGGGTTTTTGCCTAGGGTCATCAGTAGACCATGGTGTGTTAGGAAGAAGGTGGTATAACATCCCAGACTGAGCATATATCAAATCTATCTGTTGGGACGTAAAAATTCCTTCTTCTTTAGTGGTAACCCCGAAAGTAGAAACGCCCTTCGAGATAGGAGCGTACAAAGAGTTAAGAAACCATTCTAAAATAAATCTCGGGGGTATAAGGGTCTTAATCAACCTCTTTCGTCTACGCCACTCCTGGATATGGTTCGATATATGAGCGGTGGTGTCCTGACGTCAAGTAGACAAGAGCTCTAATCCAACATCATAATGGAATGGCATCTGGAAGTGGCTAAGAAATACTATTTCCAATTGACTAAAAGTCCCATACGCCCCCTTTGGTAGCTCGATATACCATTTCGTAGCAACTTCGATGAGGGTGCATTGAAATAATCTCAAACGAATAGAATCGTCATTAAGGGAATTCGGTGAGCACCAAAGGTGAAAGGTCGTGACGTGATCACCAGGATCCTCTCCATTATTACCCTTGAACTTCGGGATGTTGGAAGGAAGTTTTGTGGAGACCAGGGGCCATGTAGGATCATGACTCACAAGTTCATTCATTAACTTAGCCAAATCTGGCAAATTAAGCGTGGCTAGAAAAGGGAGACGGGGTTGCAACATCTGGCCCCAACCTCCCGGGAAAGATTGCGCTTGTGGATTTGCAGGCCATCCAAGGTTCTGGTAAACACCATGGCCCTGTCTGGCATTATAAGTCCCTCCTTCGAGCTGATTCATATAAGGTGGGTTAGGCATCAATCCAACCAGAATGTTCTGTTTAGAGTTATAGAAATTTCCCCCAGTCGGATTAGATCCAGGTTGGGGGTTGCCCAAAGTGTGAAATTGATCTCCTTCGGATTGGAAACCAGAGGATAAGGATGGATTCATCATGCCAAAAGCATTGGTCGTAATCTGCACCGAGGAGGTAGGATTGTAGGACACAACTTGAGTTGAAGCTTGTTCACTAGGTTGATAATTCGACCAAGAAGTAGGAGGATTGGACCCAAGGTTAAGAGCAGGGATACCTACCATATTATGAGTCATTCAAGGGATTTGAGGTCCACCAAATGAAAAAGGAGTGTAGGGAGGTGTACTTCCCCCAAGCCCAAAGCTAGCATGAGGGCCAACAGTTGGGATGGAGCTCGACAACTGCGAGGTGAAGTTAGGAATACCATAAGAAAATGGACTAGAAGCCATAGGGATGGACTGAAAATTGTATCCCGATGAGTGGCAAAGAGACCCAAAGGGGTTCGAGGGGGTAGCATGAGCATTAACTATAGTTCGAGCCATAGTAATGATAGGTGCCTCTGGGACTACAACCATGGATGTTGCAGGAGTCGAAGGGGTGCCATTAACAATAATAGGTATGGGAGTCGAAGGGCTCCCGATATTCTGAAGACCAGGTTCAGTACTAATCCTTGTAGAATCACAAGTCTGAACGGTGGATGTGTGTGTACCACGTATAATGATTTGACGCCTTTTAGAAGGCAAGGACACAAAATCTAGTGGTAACTATAACAAGTGACGAGATCGACGGGGAGGTTGGTCTGACTCCACGATGATCTAAGACACTAAAAGATAAAAAAATATATCCTAAGTCCAACTAGTAAGCAGAGAGCACACCAAAAGTCAAATGGCCAAAATGCATGAAAAGATGGTAAAGTGGTTGAGTGGCCTTCCTCTCTACAGAAGGTATGTCTCATCCAAGAGGGACCTGAGACTCCCTGCTAAAGATCGAAGATAACATAGTCAGTTATAAGGGCCCTCGTGGGCTTAACAACCGATCGGTCAGATCCCCCTGGAGAGGTAATCCTCCATAAAGGTTGTGTGTTGTCCGACCCTTATGTGACCCAGGGTACCTGTAGAATAACCCCTACAAGTAACCTATGAGATACCTAATTCAAGCAACTAATCAACCACTATATAATCGATGCAAAAGTGAGCATTTGTAAGTCCGGATGATCGTATGGGCAGGGTAATAAAGCCTGAAACCTTGAAAGCACCGCCTCTCATAGAGGTATGGGCGCTAGCAAGATCCCCAAATACGAATAAATCCACATAAATATCTCTGACGCTAGGCGAGTATCCGGGGGATATCCCTTCCACTAACTTCACACGACCTCGTGACTAACTCCGGTGTGAGCAGAGCCTCCTGATCTTACCAATTATACAATGGATTTCTCCACTCCCTGACTCAGACACATATGTTGATTTAATTGCCTTGGAGAAGTTTACTCACAAAATCCTATTCCAAGGCACTAAATCCTAGGCTAGTTTGTGCACCCTAGAAAACAAAATCATCACTAATAAATTTTAAATTATAGCGTTGATTTTATGGCCGTGATTACTCAAAAAGGTATGGTAGTGAAACTCATGGTGTTATGACTCTGCAAGGAAAGTAAATATGATAGTAATGCAAAGTCCTAACTTTAACTTTTAATGTATGATATGCTTCTAAAAACGATGCAATTCTCAAATTCAACTCTGCAATTTAGAAATAAAATTCAATCTTTCACTATATGCATTAATCTAATGATAAACTCAAAGACAAAAATGCCAAGCAATGAAAAATGCCTATTTTTTTGTATTTTCAATATATCGAAACTGAAAATGCATGGACTGAAAAATAACTTGATATATAGACCTACTGTGTATAAGAGAGAGATAACTCAAGCAAAATATCAAGCAATGAAACACCCATCCCAATGTACAAGGACAATAAAAATGAAAAGATGAAGAGAAAAACTTCGCCCAAAAATCCAACCAAAAGAGGGTTTCCAGTCATCCCACAAGCACTCAACAGGCACTACAGAGACCTAAGAAGGCTTAGTAAGCATCAAATCCCACCCAACAAACACCAGACCAAGAAAAAAGACAAGGAAAAAGGTGTGCGTGACTTTTTGGGCAAACAATGCGTATATACGCATCTTGCAGTGAGACAGACCGCGTATGTATGCGATTGTCAAGCAAAAAAAAGGCGTGTATATGCTTTGAAACAAGGCCAGGCAAGGGAGAAAGGCTGAAAACTCAGACCTAGAGTGAACAGGAGTTGTCAAGCAATGATACGACAAGAACCACAATAGAAACGAGAGCAATCTAAGGAGAAAAATACGTCAAACCCTAAGAAAGAAGATCTCCCCAGTGGAGTCACCAATTCTGTTACGAGGAAAATCCCTCTATGGCTAGGGTGAACCACAACAGATAGGTATGACTGCATAAATCAACTCAATTCCAACATATGCTATATAAACCAATATGAAAGCAAGGTAAGAAAGAGGCCTACCTCATTCAAATGTTTGATGATGTCCATCGTTGAGCACTTTGACCCAAAGATTTATACCTGCAACAAGTTCTCAACAAACAAGCAGAGCAAGCATATAGTGATAATATAAAAATTTAGCACATTAGATAGCATAATCCATTAATATACAAAACAAACATGCTCATGGATAACAATTCATATATTTGCAAGATATCAATTGGACGAGAAATGAGTATTTCTATTAACAAATTATCAACAGAAGTGAAACTGTTACAGACTTCCGTGTCGGCACGGTACGGAACCAAGAAACTAAGTTCCTTCCAATTGGGTCCCCACCACTTCAATCCTCCACCAACGACAAGATCATATAAGGGAGACAAAGAGATTCTCCATCTAATAAGGGAAGAGCTTGGGGGTTGAACACCGAGTTCAGACTTAAAGGACAAAGGGATGCAAACTCAATAATGAAGTAATAATTTCTCCAGAGTAACTTTGCTCTCAAATTTGAATTCTCTCCTCTTTCCATAGCTCATAATTGGCTTCTTTATAGCCTTCAAAATGCAAATGAAGGATGAGTTGGAACGTTTCCAGTATATGGAAGGCCAAGGATTTGAGATCTCCAGTTGTGACATGGAAACCCGACATTAAATTTTGATTTTCTGGCACAAATCTCGATGTACACAGGTTGTAGTGGAGTAGCCAGTGTGTACGCATGTTGTATAGCTTTTAGGGTGCGTACAAGTGGAAAAATATTTATTTTTGTCTATGGATTTATCAATTAGGGAAAGTAAGTCTGCATGGGGAAATGGAGTAAGGCCCTCTTTGCAAGATTGCATAGGGTGAGGCAAATCTTGCTCTAACATAAGAGGTCTTCATGAACCGTAAGGATTCAAGGTGCTCTTCTTAACCTTCTCTTCTCTCTCTCTTTTATCACTTAGTCTAGATTGTTTTGTGGTAGATTAGAGATAAGTCATTCTTTTAAGGGAGTTATCACTCTGCCTAGTCCTTAGACCCAATTTAGGGAGAATTTTACCCATAGCAATAGGTTGCTAACTGTGTGACAAAATTTGTGTTAGCTCATTTTGTCATTAAATTCCTACATAGTATCACAACTTGGACTCTGAGGTACAGTGAGCAGTGTTATTTTTGGGCAAGATTTGAAGGGGAAATATGTTGTTTGTTTTCTTTGAACAATTGACAGGGAAATGATTGTTTGCATCTGGTATGAGGACTGGTTTGATGGGATTTAGAACTATTTGCAATGGAAAGTCGGGATGTCATCTATTCTCAGAGAGAACAAAATTTGGAGCTTTGTCAGCACCATAGTTGTTGTTCCCTCAGCAAACCCTATAGCTTTGGATTTACATGAGGTAAAGGAGGCCAAAGCTCAAAAGTTTATTCTAGATGGGGGGAAGGACCACCTTATC
Organism: Picea sitchensis; assembly: GCA_010110895.2. Lineage (NCBI taxonomy): Eukaryota > Viridiplantae > Streptophyta > Pinopsida > Pinales > Pinaceae > Picea > Picea sitchensis. Next base: position 12,114 of record SNQJ01S0029470.1, on the reverse strand, counting down.
CCAAACTTGATTGAGAAGAAGATGGCCAAAGAGATGTGGGATGCATTGAAAAACCTTTACGAGACGAAGAACGAAAACCGAAAGATGGCCTTGAAGGATAAACTGAATGATAATAATATCGGTAAGGGTGAGAGTATGGCTTCTTATCTTAAACAGGTAGCTCAAGTGAAAGATGAGTTGGTAGTAGTTGGGGAGGTCATTTCGGATTCAGAGTTGGTGAGGTTAGCTTTCAAAGGCTTCACCAAGGAATGAGAAATCTTTGTGAAGTGTGTGGTGGGTCCTGAGCATCTTCTAGATTGGAGCAGACTGTGGGATGATTTCACTCAGGAGGAGATCCATGAAGGATCTCAGATCAATGGATAGAAGGGAGATGGAGCTGATGAAGAGAATGCTGCTCTTGCTGCAAAGGGAAAAGGGAAGAAGAAAGGAAATTTCGGGAGGGACTTGAGAAAAGTTAGATGTTTTTGTTGTAACCAGTTGGGGCACCTTTCTTCTGAGTGTCCTGAGAAGAAGAAGAAGAGAAAGGAACACGAGGGGCCTGATACAACTTCTACAACAACTACAGAGAACTTTTCATCCAACTTTGGTATGGACTTTTCTTTGGTCACTCAAGTATCCAATGTCGGTATTGTTGGATTTGTGGGTGATAGCAGGTGGATTGTTGAAAGTAGAGCCTCTTGTCACATGACATGAATATGGGGTGTATTCCTTATTATCACAAAGACAGGTCCTGACCGAATGGTGGTGAGTGAAGGAGGTATGACACGAGTTGTACGTGGAGTTGGAAGGGTTCGATTCCTTCTCAAGCATGGAGGACTTCTGAAGGTTTAGGGAGTTTTTTTTGTTCTGTGGTTGAGGGTTAACTTGGTCTCGGTCTCAGCCTTGGAAGATGTTGGATATTGTACATTGTTCAAGAGGGGACATGTATTTATCTACAGGGAGGGAGTGGATCCAATTGAACCACATTTAATTGGTGATTGAAGGGATAGGTTGTACAAGTTGCAAGGAAAACCTATAGGTTATGATTCAGAGTCGGATGAGGATCCAGATACTCTTGAGACTACGGTGGGCCAAGGATTAAGTATTGCATTCCCAAGGAAGAGAGTGAGTCTCTTTTGAGCACCAGTAGGAGGCTCAGTTGGTGTGATCGAACAAAATCTCAGGATGGAGTGGATTCTCCTAAGAGCTCAGGGTTTAGAGTAGTTGTAAGGAGGATGTCTTCTGGTTTGAGTTATGTGCAGGTGTTGGGTTGGCTCCAAGTTCAAATTAGATCGAAAATTGTCATGTTCGATTCTTTCAATCTCTGAGAGAAAATACGAGCGTTGATGCATATCATCCCAGGGTTTTTCAAAACCGTTCATGGCTTCGATGATGGCTTCATCCAAAGGCAAAGTCCCATCAAGGAAATCATGTGAACAAGACAACGAGGTGGCCCACACGGGCCTTAACATGGGATTGTCCTCGTCCATCGGCGAGGGAACAAGATTAGGATCGACAGTAGAGTCAAGAACAACCTGATACACAATCTCTGTTGTCGATAGTGGCATGGCCATCCCAGCATGGGATTGACCTTCACAAGACAAAGTCAGGGAAGGTAGGGTCCACGAATCATTAAAATAAGATGTATGGAAAGGAATGGACCTCCCAGTCGAGACGGGCCTACTGGACATGGCATAAACGTGATGGTTTGGTGTTAAAAAGTTGAAAGTACCCATAAGGGAAGAATACATTCCAACAACGATATTCTCAGTTGTTGGCTGAGAATTGTCGATCACAGGGATCGACTATCCAAGAGATGCATTAGGACTAGAGCACACAAAGGATAATTGATTGATCATCACAATCTTCCCTTCATGAGAAAAGAAAAGAGTACGGAAGACAAGCGACATGACGACGATCATAGCATAAGTGCAATTGTGACCTAGTAACAAGTTATAATCAAGACGCACATCAACTATATCCACTTCCACGTCTACCATCTTCCCACCTAACTGGATTGGAAAGGCAGGAAGAATACCATGAGAGCGGAAGGAATGACCATTGAAAGCAGTCAACATGTTCAATGACTTGGAAAGGGCCAGAGAATCAAGAGCCTTCCAACAAACCACATACATCACACATGTAGCAGTGCCTTCATCAACAACCGCAGGTTTGATGGTATACTTGGAATACTCCACGTGGATTTGGAAAGCCACATGGTAAGACAAGCGAGGCTTAACATCTGTGATGTCAAAATTGATAACCTTTGAGCCACTGGGTTCTAGAGAGCTTCTAAAGTAGAGAGTAAGGCATTCCTCTGTGAAGGACATGCCTGGAGTACCTCCAAAGCCGACATTGCACAAGTGGTTTGACCTAGGTACTCAACAATGGAGTGGTTCTGGGTAGCTCTAGCATTTAGATTATGGGTAGAGCGCTTGAGTACTCCTTTCGGAATACGAGGTGGTGGCTCTAGTTTCTCAATCTGTAAAGTCATCTTCGAAGGAGGGGGAGGAGATTCTAGACCAGGAATAGTTTGTTTAGAACTATAGTCTCGAGATCGAGTGGCTATATCAATTTTTACAATGACCATGTTGATACATAAACAATCACCATCTTGTGACTACTTGCTTTGACCTCCACCAACTACATTTATGGGGTTTGAGGAGCTCAAGGCTAAGTGTTGATTATGAGGGAATGGATTCGTCATCACGACAGGTGATTGAGCTAATAGCCTCGCATCTTCTGCAAGTTTGGGGCGCAATGGGTAAGGTGATCATCTGTGCAAAGCTTACAGGGAAACTTCACCTTACATTTTTCCTGTTTTCCCTCTCCAACATTACTACTCGTCTTCTCATTATTATTATTATCCTTGGGTTTATTACCATTTTTCCCACCCTTATAGTTGTTACGTCCTTTTTTCTTATTCCCTCCTGGTCGCTGGTTATGATTCGGGTTGGCCGATGATTGCACTGAGTGTACATCTACCGACTGGGTGGGGTTGGAGGATACAGACAAGGTTGGTCCTCCTGTAGACTGGCTTAAAGACAACTCTTTCAACTGGTTTGTCACCGAGTCAACAGACTTTACATTGGTGGAACCTATGATGTCATCGACATGAGGTCTGGGTTTTTACCTAGGGTCATAAGTAGATTGTGGTGCGTCAGGAAGAAGGTGGTATAACATCCCAGACTGAGCATATATCAAATCTAATTGTTGGGCCCTAAAAATTGCTTCTTCTTCAGTGGTAACCCCAGAAGTAGAAACTTCCTTTGAGATAGGAGTGTACAAATACTTAAGAAACCATTTTAAAAGAAATCTTGGGGGTATAAGGGTCTTAATCAACCTATTCCGTCTACGCCACTCCTAGATATGGTCCGAGATATGAGTGGTGGTGTCTTGAAGTAAAGTAGACGAGAGCTCTAATTCAACATCATAATGGATCAACAACTGGAAGTGGTTAAGAAATACCATTACCAACTGACTAAAAGTCCCATATGTCCCCTTTGGTAGCTCGATATACCATTTCGCAGCAACTCCGATGAGGGTGCGTTGAAATAATATCAAACGAATAGAATCATCAGTAAGGGAGTTCGATGAGCACCAAAGGTGAAAGGTCGTGACATGATCACCATGATCCTCTCCATTCTTACCCTCGAACTTCGGGATGTCAGAAGGAAGTTTGGTGGAGACTAGGGGCCATGTAGGATCGTGACTCATAGGGTCATTCATTAACTTAGCCAAATTTGGCAGATTAGGCATGGCCAAAAAAGGGAGACGCAGTTGTGACATCTGGCCCCATTCTCCCGGGAAAGATTGTGCTTGTAGATTTGCAGGCCATCCAGGGTTCTAGAAAACACCATGGCCCTTTCCGGCATTATAAGACCCTCCTCTGGGCTGATTCATAAAGGTGGGTTGGGCATCATTCTAGCTGGAATGTTCTGTTGAGGGTTATAGAAATTGCCCCCAGATGGATTAGATCTAGGTTGGGGGTTGCCCAAAGTGTGAAACTGATCTCCTCCAGATTGGAAACTGGAGGATAAGGGTGGATTCATCATGCAAAAATCATTGGTCGAAATCTACTTCGAGGAGGTAGGATTCTAGGATGAAACTTGAACCGAAGCTTGTTCGCCAGGTTGATAATTCCACCCATAAGTAGGAGGATTGGACCCAGGGTTAAGAGCAGGGACACCTCCCATATTAGGAGCCATTTGAGGGATTTGAGATCCACCAAATGAAAAAGGAGTGTAGGGAGATGTACTACCCCCAAGCCCAAAGCTAGCATTAGGGCCAACAGTTGGGATGGAGCTCGAAAACTGCGAGGTGAAGTTAGGCATAACATAAAAAAATGGACTAGAAGCCATAGGTATGGACTAAGCATTGTAGCCCGGTGAGTGGCCAAGAGATCCAAATGGGTTCGAGGAAATAGCATGAGCATTAAATATAGGTCAGGCCATAGTAATGATAGGTTCCTTTAACACTACGACCATGGAAGTTGCAGGAGTTGAAGGGGTTCCATTAACTATAGTAGGGATGGGATTCGAAGGGCTCTCGAAATTCTGAAGACCAGGTTCAGTATTAATCCTTGTAGAATCACAAGTCTGAACGGTGGATGTGTGTGTACCACATATAATGATTCGACACCTTTTAGAAGGAAAGGACACAAAATCTGGTGGTAACTGTAAGAAGCGACGAGACTGACGGGGAGGCTCGTCAGACTCCACAATGACTTAAGACTCTAAAAGATAAAAATATATATCCTAAGGCAAACTAGTAAGCAAAGATCACACCAAAAGTCAAATGACCAATTTGCATGCAAACATGGTAAAGTGGTTGAGTGGCCTCCCTCCCTAAAGAATGTATGTCTCGACCAAGAGGGACCTAAGACTCCTTGCTAAATATCAGAGGTAACAGAATCAATTATAAGGGCCCTCGTGGGTTTAACAACCAATCGATCATATCCCCCCAGAGAAGTAATCCTCCATAAAGGCTGTGTGTTGTCCGACCCTGATCTGACCCAGGGTACCTGCAGAATAACCCCTGCAAGTAAACTATGAGATACCTAAGTCAAGAAACTAATCAACCACTGTATAATCGATGCACAAGAGAGTAGTTGTTAGTCCGGATCACCGTATGGGTAGGGTAACAAAGCCTGAAACCTTGAAAGCACCGCCTCTCACAAAGGTATGGGCACTAGCAAGATCCACAAATACGAATAAATCCCCAAAAATATCTCGGATGTTAGGCGAGTTTTCGAGGGATATCCTTTCAACCAACTTTGCGCGACCTCGTGATCAACTCCAGTGTGAGCGGAGCCTCCTAATCTTACAAATTATACAATGGATTTCTCCACTCCTTGACTCAGACACATATGCTGATTTAATTTCCTTGGAGAATTTTACTGACAAATTCCTATTCCAAGGCACTAAATCCTAGGCTAGTTTGTGCACCCTAGAAAATAAAATCGTTACCAATAAATTTTAAATTATAGCATTGATTTTATGTCCATGATTACTCAAAAAGGTATGGTGGTGAAACTCATGTTGTTATGACTCTGCAAGGAAAGTAAATATGATAGTAATGCAAATTCCTAACTTTAACTTTTAATGTATGATATGCTTCTAAAAACGATGCAATTCTCAAATTCAACTCTGCAATTTAGAAACAAAATGCAATCTTTCACTATATGCACTAAGCTAATGATAAACTCAAAGACAAAAATGCCAAGCAATGCAAAATGCCTATTTTTTTTATATTTTCAATATATCGAAACTGAAAATGCATGGATGGAAAAGTAACTTGATATATAGACCTACTGTGTATAAGAGAGAGATAACTCAAGCAGGATATCAAGCAATGAAACACCCGACCCAATGTACAAGGAAAATAAAAATTAAAATATGAAGAGAAAAACTTCGCCCAAAAATTCAACCAAAATAGGCTTTCGTGTCATCCCACAAGCACTCAACAGGCACTACAGATACCTAAGAAGGCTCAACAAGAATCAAATCCCACCTAGGAAACACCAGACCAAGAAAAAAGACAGGGAAAAAGGTGTACTCAACTGTTTGAGCAAACAATGCGTATATACGCAACTTGCAGTGAGGCAGACTACGTATGTACGTGACTGTCAAGGAAAAAGAGGCACGTATATGCTTTGAAACAAGGTCAGACAAGGGAGAAAGGCTGAAAACTCAGACCCAGAGTGAACATGAGCTGTCAAGCAATGATGCGACAAGAACCATAATAGAAATGAGAGCAATCTAAGGAGAAAAGTACTTCAAACCCTAAGAAAGAAGATCTACCCAGTGGATTCGCCAATTCTGTTACGAGGAAAATCTCTCTATGGCTAGGGTGAACCACAATAGACAGGTATGACTGGAAAAATCAACTCAATTCCAACATATGCTATATAAACCAGTAAGAAAGCAAGGTAAGAAAGAGGCCTACCTTGTTCAAATGTTTGATGATGTCCACCGTTGAACACTTTGACCCAAAGCTTTATACCTACAACAAGTTCTCAACAAACAAGTAGAGAAAGAATATAGTGATAATATAAAAGGTTAGCACATTAGATAACATAATCCATTAATATACAAAACAAACATGCCCATAGATAACAATTCATATATTTGCAAGATATCAATTGGACGGGAAATGAGTATTTCTATTAATAAATGATCAGCGTAAGTGAAACTGTTACAGACTTATGTTTCAGCACGGTTCGGAACCAAGAAACCAAGTTCCTTCCAATTGGGTCCCCACCACTTCAATCCTCCACCAACGACAAGCTCATATAAGGGAGAAAAATAGTTTCTCCATCTAATAAGGGAAGATCTTGGGGGTTGAACATCGAGTTCAGACTTAAAGGACAAAGGGATTCAGACTCAATAATGAAGTAATAATTTCTCCAGAGTAACTTTTCTCTCAAAGTTGAATTCTCTCCTCTTTCATTAGCTTGGAATTGGCTTCTTTATAGCCTTCAAAATGCAACTGAAGGGCCGAGTCGGAATGTTTCCAATATATGGAAGGCCAAGGATAAGAGATCTCCTATCGTGACATGGAAACCCGACATTAAATTTTGATTCTGTGGCAAAAATCTCGATGTATGCAGGTTGTAGTGGAGCAACCAACATATACGCATGTTGTATAGCTTTTAGGGTCCGTACAAGTGGAAAAATATTTATTTTTGTATATGGATTTATAAATCAAGGAAAGTAAGTCTGCATGGGAGAATGGAGTAAGGCCCTCTCTGCAAGATTGCATAGGGTGAGGCAAATCTTTCTCTAAGAGAAGAGGTTTTCATCAACCATAAGGATTCAAGGTCCTCTTCTTAACCTTCTCTTCTGTCTCTCTTTTATCACTTAGTCTAGATTATTTTGGGGTAGATTAGTGATAAGTCATTATTTTAAGGGAGTTATCACTCTGCCTACTCCTTAGACCTGGTTTAGGGAGAATTTTCCCCATAGAAATAGGTTGCTAACTGTATGACAGAATTTGTGTTGGCTCATTTTGTCATTAAATTCCTACATAGTATCACAACTTGGACTACGAGGTACAATGAGCAGTGTTATTTTTGGGCAAGATTTGAAGGGGAAATATGTTGGTTGTTTTTTTTGAATAGTTGACAGGGATATGATTGTTTGCTTCTGGTATGAGGACTAGTTTGATGGGATTTCAAACTATTTGCAATGGAAAGTCGAGATGCCAGCTATTCTAAGAGATAACAAAATTTGAAGCTTTGTCATCACGATAGTTGTTGTTCCCTTAACAGACCCTATAGCTTTGGATTTACATGCGGAAAAGGAGGCCAAATCTCAGAAGATTAATCTAGATGGGGAGAAGGACCACCTTATCCCACACTTGTCTGAGAAGAAGACGACCAAAGAGATGTGGGATGCACTGAAAAACTTGTATGAGGCGAAGAACAAAAACTGGAAGATGGTCTTGAAGGATAAACTACATGATAATAATATGGGTAAGGGTGAGAGCATGGATTCTTATCTTAAACGGGTAGTTCAAGTGAAAGATGAGTTGGTAGTAGTTGGGGAGGTCATTTCAGATTCAGAGTTGGTGAGGTTAGCCTTCAAAGGCTTCACCAAGGAATGGGAAATCTTCATGAAGTGTGTGGTAAGTCGTGAGCATCTTCCAGATTGGAGCAAACCATGGGACGATTTCATTCAGGAGGAGATTGTTAAGAACCAAATATCAATATAGCATAGAAAAACCTCATAATAATTACTCAACACCTTGAAAAAGAGAGAAATTCAGATAATAATCCTCTTCGAGGGGGAAACCTTCTTATGCCCACATAAATGTACAATTCCAAGATGACTCCAAATGAAAATGTCTCCTTGGTATATATAGGAGACTAGGAGGTATAATTACAACTAATGGAATAAAGTCGACATAAATAAAATAACATTACTAATGTAATATGGCCCAATTAAGGGGTAATGAGACAATATTAGGGCTTATCATGCCCCTCCCCTTGAGACAAGTGTTGTCCGCAAAGCTTCAGTGACTCTGGATGCTTCTGTATAAAAGACTCATCTTCCCAAGTGGAATCTTCAACCGGTAGTTTCCTCCATTTAATGAGATACTCTGAAATGGATCTATTCATCAGCTGGTGAACTCTTGTGTCAGTGATGGCTTCAATATCCAATATGATTTTTCCTTCCTCGTCAAGTTCCTATTCATCACCGGGTGTAATTTCTGTGTTGATGGTTTCCAATATCCAATATGATTTTTCCTTCCCTCGCCAAGTTCGACAATATAGTTTGAACTGATCTTGTCGCCTATAACCTTCTTTAAGCATGAAACATTGAAAACCGGGTGTACCGTGAAGATGCATGCAACTCCACCTTCAGGCTATAGTACCAATCTTTTGCAACACCTTATAAGGGCCATATTAATTTGGCGATAATTTATTATCCTTTGGCTTCGTTTGAGGGGAATCTATTTGCATGGTTGTAGACTTAAAAACACCTAACTCTTACTTCAAAACTTCTTCACTCACGATGTTGACTGCTTGTTGTTTCATGCGATTCCGCCATGGTCGCTTGTCTTAAGATTTGGAGAACTTGTTGTTGATGCTCATGTGATCTTCCACCGCTTGAACCTTATATTTTTATATTATAGAAGAAGTAATGGAAGGAGAGTGGTATCCATAGAGTGCCATAAATGGTGTCATTTTTTGCCGTATGAAAGGAAGTGTTATAACACCATTTTGCTGTATGGCAACCATTTGAACCATTGTGTTTGCTTATCACATTGCAAAGCAATGAAGGTAGCCTCTAGACATTTGTTCACTTCATCTCAGTTTTTCCATCGATTGAGGATGATAGGATGAGCTATGAGCCACCGTTGAGTACCCAAACAAGAAAATACTGATGTCCAAAAAGTCCAAGAAGATGGGATCTCTTTCAATTACAATAATCTTTGGATTGCCAAGTGTAGCTTCTTTGAACTGCTCTCCATGAATGCTGTGGCAATCGCATTTCCATAGATTTTGGAACGGATGAGAGAGGCACAAAAGGTGTGTGTGTACTTCATCGGGCCTATCAACAATCACCATGATGACACTCTTTCTTCTAGACTTTGGTAACCCTGTGATAAAAATCCATGGAAACCTCCTCTCCCAGCACCTACATGGGATGGCTAATGGTTGTAAAGACTTGGGTCTTAATTGTTTTGCACCTTATTTTGTTGGCAGTAAAACCAAAATTCTGCCACAAACCTTTAACATTAGTTTTAAATCCATCTCCAAAAATCCTTCTTGACTCTATGGTGGTTTTCAAAAATCCCAAGTGTCGTCCCCACCGGAAAAGTAATTCCACAATAACTTTTGTTTGAGTTGGGAGTTCTTACATAAATATATGATATCATGATACCACAAAGGAATCATTTTTCTCCGTATATGTATCTGATGCTCTAGAATCCCGCTGCAACCTTTTGAATGAGAGTCCACACTTTTTGTCATTCTTCCATCTATCCTTTCTTTCTATTATCCAATCGCTGATGATCATGATATAATGTAGAAAAGGTCTCAAATATCTTCTATCCTTCTTCTGGTACAGTCCCAAACCAAAGTCTTGTCTTCCATAAACTTTGTCCATCCGTTTTGACCTTGAAGTGCCTACCTATTAGGTAAGGACACCATTTCTTCAATGCATGTAGTATTTCCATCATTTCCTTCCTCATAAATGAGTTTGTGTGAGCTTCATTTTGAGTGGTGTAATACTTTGAAAAGCTGTGGGCTTCTTCTTGCATTAGAAAGAACCGATTCCATTTCCCAGGCATCACATTCCACAATAAAGGTTTTTGAGAAGTTCTGAGTGGTCAAGACAAGAGCTTCTTCATCACCTCTTTAAGTTGTTCAAAATCTTAGTTGCCTCCGGAGTCCATGAAATGCATCCTTCTTAAGTTAGTGTCATAAAGGTGCTGCTATTCACCATAGTGCCAAACAAACTTGTGGTAGTAACATTTCAAACCCAAAAATCCTTTAACATTCTTCAATGTTTTGGGAATCGCTAGTCCATCATGGCCTTTAATATTGTTATTAGGGTCTACCTTAACACCTTCATGAGATACAATATGACCCAAATAATCTACCTCCTTCTACTCCAAAGAAACATTTGATGGTTTTGCATATAGTTGTTGTTCTTTTTAGTAGTTATTGTAGCACCTTGTCAACCTGCCGCACATGATCCTCCCAAGACTTCATAGATTAGTATATCATCAAAAATACTAACACAAAATTCTCAAGGAAGGGCTGGCAAATGGAATTCATCAACTCCTTGGAATGTGGAAGGTGCATTTGTGGCCAAAAAGGCATGACCAAAAATTCATAATGGCCTTCATGAGTTTGAAATGTTGTTTTGGGATATCTCTTCTTCCTTCATTTTAATCTAATGATACCTCACAAGATCCAATTTTGTGAAATACATTTTTCCATGTAGTTCATCTAACAATTCATCAATGACGAGAATAGGTTCATTCTACAGTGATCTTTTGAGCCTTCTATAATATGGACACATACAACATGATGCTTATCTTTCTTTGAATACCATTACCACTAGTGTAGAGAAAGAACTTTGGTTGGGTCTAATAATGCTGCCTCTAACATTTCTTCAACCATGAGCCTCAATTTTCACTCTCTGGCATAAGGGTATCTCAGAGGGCCTCATGTTAGGAGAACACTCCCAGGAATTCAGGTGAATTTCATGATCATGATTTCAAGTGGGTGGAAGACCTTGGGAATTTCTTCAAATACTTTTGAATGCTAATAATGATCCCTTTGGAGATTTTGAGGAATAAATGGCTTAGATGTTTGAACATCCAAGATCATAGTTGTACAACAACGCCTTTGATGCCATTTTTTTTCAATACTCTTGTCATGCCATTAGAGCTTATCACTCCTACTGTTACCGGGTTTCCCTGTGATACCTCTTAACTCAATTTCTTTTCCTTCCAATGAAAAGTTCATGAAAAGTTCTTGAAAATTAAAAGCCATTGTTCCTAATGATTGTAACCATTGGATTCCTAGTACAACATCAACACCACCCATGAGTATAGCAATCATTGGACTATTCATTACATATTCCCCCATAGTAATATTGATCTTATTGCATTTTCTTGAGCAATTGATAGTTCCTCCATCTACAATCATTACTTGAAACTATGGCACTGGATATACAAAGCAATTGAGAGCTTTGACTAATTTATAATGAATGAAATTATGAGTACTTCCAGAATCAATTAGGACTATTACCTTTTTTTTTGATGTATCATTCGATCTTGAGGGTTTGCGGAGTGCTAATTCCAGCCAATGCATTACACGATATTGTGGGAGTCAACTCTTCAGAGGAAATTGCTTCTATGTTTTCATCTTGAGATGGTTCTTGTTCTTGTTTTCTTCCTCTTCACAATCTATGTAGAATAATTTCTTCTCACCACACTTATGTCCCTTACTGTACTTGTTGTCACAATTAAAGCATAAACCTTTTGCTTTTCTTTCCTCTAATTGTTGGGGTGTCAACCTTGTAGGTTGAGGTGTTTTAGAAGAAGGAGCATTATTCTCTCTATAGATGTTGGGATTGGTCCTTCTAGTAGCCATAGCCATATTTTTACTTTCAA